>JAPDVR010000025.1:3103751-3106251 GCA_026230005.1 Gila orcuttii
TACGTTTATGCATTTGTCCGGTACATTTATGCATTTCAAGGTACACATTTACATTCTTATCAGTTCTTGCTTTCCCTGGAAATTTACTATTACTACTTACTATTATGAAAACTACTATTACTATTATTATGAAGCTGAATGATGAACAGTATACGCTCCATATATATTGTGTGAATCTTTCCCAGATTAGGACCTCATTGAGTTCATTTTAACTAGACTGTTCCTGCACTGACATGCAATTCTGTCATAATGCACAACACATGGCCTTTACATGCAGGACTTCAGTTCTACAGATTAATGTTTGGAGACATATTTCATATTTAACTTTACTTTGTACTGTAAATGCAAAAGAAAAAGCATCAACATTTGGACTTTAGAATGAAGCTTTTTGCGAGATTCACCTGTGAACTGAACAAGCAGATTCATCAGTCAGACACGGCATGTGTTATATAATCACCAGAGAGAGAGAGAGAGACAGAGAGAGAGAGAGAGAGAGAGAGAGACACAGAGAGAGAGAGAGAGACACAGAGAGAGAGAGACAGAGAGAGAGAGAGAGAGACACAGAGAGAGAGAGAGAGAGACAGAGAGAGAGAGAGAGAGAGAGACACAGAGAGAGAGAGAGAGAGAGACAGAGAGAGAGAGAGAGAGAGACACAGAGAGAGAGAGAGAGACACAGAGAGAGAGAGACAGAGAGAGAGAGAGAGAGACACAGAGAGAGAGAGAGAGAGACAGAGAGAGAGAGAGAGAGAGACACAGAGAGAGAGAGAGAGAGAGACAGAGAGAGAGAGAGAGAGAGAGAGAGACACAGAGAGAGAGAGAGATGCAGGAAGGAGGAGTCGTGTTTCCAGCATGATGTGTGTGTGTGTGTGTGTGTGTGTTTCAATCACAGCAGCAGATGCGTGTCATGTGTCGTTTACTCTCTCTGTCTTCTTCGTTCATTAGATCAGCAGCAGAAGAGCATTCTGGGACTGACAGAGCAGATCTTCATGACCAAAGTTAAGGTAAGAAGACTGACACCAGAGGCCGGAGATAATCAGTTACGAATTAATACGGCTGACAGGGTCTCATGGAAATTAATAAAAAAATATTTTTTTCCAGTTATGATAGAAATTCATATACACACACACACACACACACACACACACACACACACACACACACACACACACACACACACACACACACACACACACACACACTAATATATATATACACATTTATATATAGATACGCATTTCTAGTGTAACTGGAAGAATATTTTAGATATGTATACATTGTTTTAAACATGCAACTCGCTATATATACATATATATATATATATATATATATATATATATAATATAAAGAAAGCTTAAAATATTTTACTTTATTTTGTGGTATGCAATGCAAAATCTTTTTTCCTTGTTTCGTAGTAAAAAATATTAAACTGCATTGTAAAAAATTATTTTCATGATTTATCACAACTTTTTTTCTTTTCTCAAATCAACTAAGATAATTAATGTAGTTCAGATAACATAATATTTTGAGTTTCTGTTGATTAAACCAATCTCATTCATTTAATTTAACTACAATTTTTAATATCAATGAACTCAAAAATTTAAGGCAATCAGGTAACTTAAGTTAAACCAGAAATCATTTTTACAGTGTGCCAAACTTTTTATCTCATTTTAAGCACAGAACTCGCTCATTAGTGTTATATTAATGCATAAAACAAGTAAAAGCAATTTACCAATGTGGTACGAAAAATAAACTACATTTTTTATATTTTGCAGAAATAAAATGCATCTTGTTTAAAGACATTTTACTATTAAATGAGACAAAACGGATTAAAAAGTGTTTTTCACCTTTTCTTTTTTCCAGTGTATCTTTAAAAACTGATTATCCAATAAAAACAAGCAACAGGGAATGTGTGGGAATCTTGCAGGAAACACACAACCTTAACTTTCTTCATTTCTAGAGCTCTAGTTTCAGTCACAATCACACACTTGAGTTAAATTGTGATGGTTAATTGTGCATTCAGCGGTGCTCGTGTTGTCTTTATGTGAAGATATTAATATAATCCTCTTCCGGTTGCGGATGGATCCCCATTGTGTCTGAATCCCTGAAGATTCGGTTCGAGTCTGAGTGCGTGTGTGTTTGAGAGCAAAAGAAGGAAACGCACGAGGGCAAAGCAGGAATTGAGCTGAAACAATAGCAAACAATTAAACGCAACTCACTAAAACACAAACCACAGGATGAGAGGATCAGGATCAGTCACTTCAGAAACATTTAGCATTTTAACTTCATACTAATGTGCATATTACATATTAATGTACTTCATACATGTGAAGTTCAGATTTTTGACCTATAGTGGACAATAAAACGTGTGAGAAACATCACTTTTCATCCACTATATAGGGTGGAAAAGCCCGAAGATTATGTAGCTCATCTTTCTCCTGCAAATCCTCCAACTCATTAAATCGAGTTACACAATCTCTGCCGTCCGCGCGAACACAACGTC
>JAPDVR010000025.1:3111251-3301251 GCA_026230005.1 Gila orcuttii
GAACATCACCAACCACAAGTCACCATCCCCTCGATCTGTGGACAATCAACACCTGGCTGACGATTTAAATTCATTTTACTGCCGGTTTGAAAAGCCCTCGTTCACACCACACACCCGGTCTGATCTGCACTTCACACATTCACCATCACCTCCTGCACTCCCACTCCCCCCCCCTCCTGCCATCCAACCTGAGCTTAAGGTCTGTGTGGAGGACGTGAGCAGAGTCTTCAAAAAACAGAAGACTAGGAAAGCCTCAGGCCCAGACGGCATCTCATCTGCTTGTTTAAAAGCCTGCGCTGACCAATTGGCCCCGGTCTTCACGCAGATCTTCAATAGATCATTGGAGCAGTGTGAAGTTCCCTGCTGCTTCAAACGCTCCACTATCATTCCTGTCCCCAAAAAAAACAAAATCACTGGACTTAATGACTACAGACCTGTCGCTCTCACGTCTGTGGTCATGAAGTCGTTTGAAAGACTGGTGCTGGCCCACCTGAAGGACATCACCGGACCCCTGCTGGATCCCTTTCAGTTTGCTTACAGAGCAAACAGGTCTGTGGATGATGCAGTCAACATGGGACTGCATTATATCCTGCAACATCTCGACAGACCGGGGACTTATGCAAGGATCCTCTTTGTGGACTTCAGTTCGGCCTTCAATACCATCATGCCTGGTCTTCTCACAGCCAAACTGACCCAGCTCTCCATGCCATCCTCGATCTGTCAGTGGATCACCAGCTTCCTGACGGACCGGCAGCAGCGAGTGAGACTGGGGAAACACACATCCAAGACACTCACAATCAGCACTGGCGCCCCCCAAGGGTGCGTTCTCTCCCCACTGCTCTTCTCCCTGTACACAAATGACTGTACTTCTAAAGACCCCACTGTCAAGCTCCTGAAATTTGCAGACGACACCACTGTCATCGGTCTCATCCAAAACGGTGACGAGTCTGCTTACAGACTGGAGGTTGAACAGCTGGCTGTCTGGTGCAGTTATAACAACCTTGAGCTGAACACGCTCAAAACAGTGGAGATGATCGTGGACTTCAGGAGGAACAGCCCAGCACTCCCCCCACTAACCATCATGAACAGCACTGTGGAAGCAGTGGAGTCATTCAGGTTCCTGGGCACTATCATCTCTCAGGACCTGAAGTGGGACAATCACATTGACTCCACTGTGAAAAAGGCCCAGCAGAGACTGTACTTCCTTCGCCAGCTGAGGAAGTTCAACTTGCCACAAGAGCTGCTGATTCAGTTCTACTCAGCCGTTATTGAGTCTGTTTTATGCACTTCCATCACTGTCTGGTTTGGTTCAGCTACCAAATCAGACATCAGGAGACTACAACGGACAGTCCGGACTGCGGAGAGGATCATTGGTGCCCCCCTGCCAACCCTCCAGGACCTGTACTCTTCCAGAGTGAGGAAGAGAGCAGGTAAAATCATCACAGACTCCACTCACCCTGGACACCTCCTGTTTGATCTGTTACCGTCAAGACGGCGACTCAGAGCACTGGCCACAAGAACATCTCGGCACAGGAACAGTTTCTTCCCACAGGCCATCTCCCTTCTGAACAGTTAACATATCTCCCAAGGCATACGCCTGAAGTGCAATACTCCCACTGTTTAGTGCAATATCTTTAAAATTCAGGTGATATTTATATTTATATTTATTCATACTATACAAAATACTGTAAATATGTTCATTATCTGTAAATGTTTATTCTGACAAAACCCAACTGTGACCATATATTTTTATAGTACTTTCATATCTTTTTATAATTTTATTCGTAGAATTTGTATTACTATTTGTATTACTATTACTTGTTGTATCTGTATTTGTATATGTGCACTGGAAGCCTCAGTACCAAAACAAATTCCTTGTGTGTGCAAGCACACTTGGCAATAAAGCTCTTTCTGATTCTAAAAATGTAACTTTCATATATTTTAGATTCATTGCACACCAACTGAAATATTTCAGGTCTTTTATTGTTTTAATACTGATGATTTTGGCATACAGCTCATGAAAACCCCAAATTCCTATATCAAAAAATTAGCATATCATGAAAAGGTTCTCTAAACGAGCTATTAACCTAATCATCTGAATCAACTAATTAACTCTAAACACCTGCAAAAGATTCCTGAGGCTTTTAAAAACTCCCAGCCTGTTTCATTACTCAAAACCGCAATCATGGGTAAGACTGCCGACCTGACTGCTGTCCAGAAGGCCATCATTGACACCCTCAAGCAAGAGGGTAAGACACAGAAAGAAATTGCGGCGTGGCATGGAGGCAATCAGCCTGTGGCACTGCTGAGGTGTTATGGAGGCCCAGGATGCTTCGATAGCGGCCTTAAGCTCATCCAGAGTGTTGGGTCTTGCGTCTCTCAACTTTCTCTTCACAATATCCCACAGATTCTCTATGGGGTTCAGGTCAGGACTGTGAGCAGGTGCCAGGTCGTGCTGAAAAATGAAATCTTCATCTCCATAAAGCTTTTCAGCAGATGGAAGCATGAAGTGCTCCAAAATCTCCTGATAGCTAGCTGCATTGACCCTGCCCTTGATAAAACACAGTGGACCAACACCAGCAGCTGACATGGCACCCCAGACCATCACTGACTGTGGGTACTCCAGTGCTGCTTCTCTGTAGCCCAGGTCAGGCGCTTCTGCCGCTGTTTCTGGTTCAAAAGTGGCTTGACCTGGGGAATGCGGCACCTGTAGCCCATTTCCTGCACACGCCTGTGCACGGTGGCTCTGGATGTTTCTACTCCAGACTCAGTCCACTGCTTCCGCAGGTCCCCAAGGTCTGGAATCGGTCCTTCTCCACAATCTTCCTCAGGGTCCGGTCACCTCTTCTCGTTATGCAGCGTTTTTTGCCACACTTTTTCCTTCCCACCGACTTCCCACTAAGGTGCCTTGATACAGCACTCTGGGAACAGCCTATTTGTTCAGAAATTTCTTTCTGTGTCTTACCCTCTTGCTTGAGGGTGTCAATGATGGCCTTCTGGACAGCAGTCAGGTCGGCAGTCTTACCCATGATTGCGGTTTTGAGTAATGAAACAGGCTGGGAGTTTTTAAAAGCCTCAGGAATCTTTTGCAGGTGTTTAGAGTTAATTAGTTGATTCAGATGATTAGGTTAATAGCTCGTTTAGAGAACCTTTTCATGATATGCTAATTTTTTGAGATAGGAATTTTGGGTTTTCATGAGCTGTATGCCAAAATCATCAGTATTAAAACAATAAAAGACCTGAAATATTTCAGTTGGTGTGCAATGAATCTAAAATATATGAAAGTTAAATTTTTATCATTACATTATGGAAAATAATTAACTTTATCACAATATGCAAATTTTTTGAGAAGGACCTGTATATGTGTGTGTGTGTGTGTGTGTGTGTGTGTGTGATATATTATCAACGCTGCTGGTTTAGTCTGTGTCTGGTTTCTCAGTGTGTTCGTCTTCTATAGATGTCGTGGCACTCGACCTACAGAAGCTCAAAGTTCCGGCATGTTTATGGAAAAGTGGGAAGCAGGGAACAGTGTTACGAGGGAATTCCCATCACTCACAGCGTCCATGACAACCACTTCTGTGCCGTTAACCCCAAGTTCCTCGCCGTGGTCACAGAGAGCGCGGGAGGAGGAGCATTCATCGTTATCCCACTTCATAAGGTAGAGTGAACTGATCGACCACCTGAAACCGTGCATACTAAAACTAACCAGTTTAACCAACCATGTGAAGCATAATCGTACTGTGCATACTAAAAGTAACTAGTTTAACCAACAAAGTGAAGCATAATCGTACTGTGCATACTAACACTAACTAGTTTGACCAACCAAGTGAATTATAATCATACTGTGCATACTAAAACTAACCAGTTTAACCAACCAAGTAAAGCATAATCATGCTGTGCATACTAAAAGTAACTAGTTTGACCAACCAAGTGAATTATAATAGTACTGTGCATACTAAAAGTAACTAGTTTAACCAACAAAGTGAAGCATAATCGTACTGTGCATACTAATACCAACTAGTTTAACCAACCAAGTGAATTATAATAGTACTGTGCATGCTAAAAGTAACTAGTTTAACCAACAAAGTGAAGCATAATCGTACTGTGCATACTAAAACCAACTAGTTTAACCAACCAAGTGAATTATAATAGTACTGTGCATGCTAAAAGTAACTAGTTTAACCAACAAAGTGAAGCATAATCATACTGTTCAAACTTAAAGTAACTAGTTTTACTAACCAAGTGAAGCATGATCATACTGTGCATACTAAAAGTAACTAGTTTAACCAACAAAGTGAAGCATAATCATACTGTCCATACTAAAACTAACTAGTTTTACTAACCAAGTGAAGCATGATCATACTGTTCAAACTAAAAGTAACTAGTTTTACTAACCAAGTAAAGCATGATCATACTGTGCATATTAAAAGTAACTAGTTTAACCAACAAAGTGAAGCATAATCATACTGTGCATACTAAAACTAACTAGTTTTACTAACCCTGTGCATACTAAAAGTAACTAGTTTAACCAACAAAGTGAAGCATAATCATACTGTGCATACTAAAACTAACTAGTTTTACTAACCAAGTGAAGCATGATCATACTGTGCATACTAAAACTAACTAGTTTTACTAACCCTGTGCATACTAAAAGTAACTAGTTTATCCAACAAAGTGATGCATAATCATACTGTGCATCCTAAAACTAACTAGTTTTACTAACCCTGTGCATACTAAAAGTAACTAGTTTAACCAACAAAGTGAAGCATAATCATACTGTGCATACTAAAACTAACTAGTTTTACTAACCCTGTGCATACTAAAAGTAACTAGTTTAACCAACAAAGTGAAGCATAATCATACTGTGCATACTAAAACTAACTAGTTTTACTAACCAAATGAAGCATGATCATACTGTGCATACTGAAACTAACTAGTTTTACTAACCAAGTGAAGCATGATCATACTGTGCATACTAAAACTAACTAGTTTTACTAACCAAGTGAAGCATAATCATACTGTTCAAACTAAAACTAACTAGCTTTACCAACCAAGTTAAGCATAACAGTGCATATTAAAAATAAGTTTAATCAACCAACTGAAGCATAATCATACTGTGCATACTAAAAACTAACTAATTTTACCAACCAAGTGAATTAAAATTGTACTTTGCATACTAAAACTAACTAGTTTGACCAATCAAGTAAAGCATAATCATACTGTGCATACTAAAACTAACTAGTTTGACCAATCAAGTAAAGCATAATCATACTGTGCATACTAAAACTAACTAGTTTGACCAATCAAGTAAAGCATAATCATACTGTGCATACTAAAACTAACTAGTTTAACCATCCAGCCAATTAAAGCATTACTGTGCCAAGGTTTTGGTCTTAGTACCATCACAGTAATGTTGTTTAACCAGAGATCATGTGCAAATGCCACTAGAGAGACAGTAGTAATCCATAAGCGTGTGTGTTCAGACACGTGTGTTCAGTGTTTGGAGGATGTATTGATATCAATGTTAGGCTGGGAGTGAGAGATGGAGACACATGTGACTGGTACAGACACACAATCAGTCCTCTGTTAGAGTTCTGATACTAGTTAGTTCAGTCCTCAAGCGTACACAAACTCTACAGAAACAAAAATCACATCAGAAATGTGTTTTATGGAACTAAAGACGGTGTAGTGAATTAAATGCTTTTATTTTGGGTAACGTGGCTGCTCAGATTTCTGTGGAACCACAATGGATAGTTTGTTTGTAGCGCCACATTCTGGTAGAAAGAAGAACTGCAGCCAAGAAAATTTAAATGTAGATTTACAAGTATTTACATATGTAAATAAAATTGAGGCAAGTTGTTACACTTTTACTAGTGTATCATTTTAAGATGGGGGTATATATATATATATATATATATATATATATATATATATATATATATATATATATATATATAGGCCTATATATATATATATATTTATTTATTTATTTGTAAATTTATTTGTAAATATGAAATATCAAGGCATCTTATTTAAAATATGTTATTGCCAATTAATGAGTTTTTGACCAAAGTAATCCATAAAACAAAAGCAAAAAAATACTCCTTGAAATATAGAAAAAAAGAAAAACATAGCATGCAAAAAAAAAAAAAAAATAATCACACGATTGTTTGGATCAAAAGAAAGTAATTATAATGTCTAAATTTACAGCAATTAAAACGTACGTGACAACTTGCCCCGACTGTTATTGAGTGACTCTTGTCTTAACGTAGGTCAGTGTTATTTTATGTTCACTTTTTACCCAACAGATAAAAATTCCATATGAGGATATTGAGTTTTCTGTGAAAAAAAACACACAAAAAATATTCTAATTTTAGCCAGCTAGGCCTTAACTGTTACCAACATACAAAACAACTTCTAGAGAAAATGTTTGATTTAAATTCTCATACCTTTCCTGTGTGACAACTTGCCCCGGTCTAAATATGAGCTCATTTTCTCTCAGCCAGGGCGAATAGACCCTCATCACCCAAAGGTGTGTGGCCACCAGGGCAGCGTGATGGACATCAAGTGGAGTCCGTTCATGGACAACATCATTGCGTCCAGCTCTGAGGACTGTACGGTGAGAAATAACCCGGTTAATCATGGTGATAAATAATGATGCCAATGCAGCCTTGAACAGGGATAAATATAATAGGCAAGGAAAGTTTATTTATATAGCACATTTCATACACTACGGTAATTCAAAGTGCTTTACACAGAAAGGAATGAAAATAATCACAAAATAAAAGCAAGGAAAATCAAAAGGAGATATATGATACAGTTATAAAATGAATTAAAAGAATATACATAGATAAACTTCTAATCTGGCATCTAATAATACTGAAATAAATCTTGACTTTTGAACCTCAGGTGAGGATCTGGCAGATTCCTGAGGGCGGTCTGAGGAGGAACATGACAGAAGCTCTGATGATCCTGATTGGCCACAGCCGGAGGGCGGGGCTTATTGAGTGGCATCCCTCCTGTAGCGGGATCCTGATCAGCGCCGGATACGACTGCAAGGTGACCGAGACCAGTGTTGGGGGAAACGCGTTACAAATAACTTGAGTCACGTAATCAGATTACTTTTTCAAGTAACTAGTAAAGTAATGCATTACTTTTCAAATTTACAACAAAATATCTGAGTTACTTTTTCAATTAAGTTACTTTGTTTTCCCATTTATTGACTGACAGCTCTCTTGTCCAGGGGCATTGTATGTGAACATGATGGTTATTGTAGTTCTAGACTAAATGTGAGCGTGCATTTACTCGTCTCACTTGCACAAAAAATATTCAATATTCCTCAAAATGAATAAAATCAGTTATATGCAAACTCAGACTATGCAAACCTATGCAGTTAATCTCACATTATTGACCAATGTAATTTATATTGACTACTAAAAATGACTTTATATTTTTAGTTTTTATTTGTGAAGTGTTGAAGTGTTGAAAGCCTCCACTGTACACCCGTGAATTTGCACTTCCTTCAGCCTGAATTTTGGTGTTAAAGGGCCTTTACATTTTCCCAAAAATAGAAAAAAATTAACGCAAAATTAACGTAACGCATTACTTTTCTTGAAAACTAACAAAAGTAACGCTATTAGTTAAAACAATAAAACAATAGTGATATTTTTGTTGTTGACGTAACAGATTGTGATTTGGAATCTGGAAGAGGGCGTGGCTGTGAAGATGATTGACAGCCATCCAGATGTTGTCCTCTGTATGTCCTTCAACACCGATGGAAGTTTACTGGCCACCAGCTGTAAGGATAAAAAACTGCGGATTATTGATCCACGTTCAGGGAAAGTTCTTCAGGTGAGTGCAGACGTCTTATACCAGCACAAGCCAATGTTAATCAATTATTATATATATATATATATATATATGTATATGGTTTTTGTTTTTTAATTACATTTTTTTAAATTATAATAATAATAATAATATATATATATATATATATATATATATATATATATATATATATATATATATATATATATATATATATATATATATATATAATAATTTAAATAAATAAAAATATTTATTTTTATTTTTAAATTATATATTTTAACTGTACACTATATTTAAATGAAAAAGTTTGTTTAATTAAATATATTTTGTTGAAAATAAATGTTATGTTTGCATTGTTCTGATTTGGTGTCAATGAATTATCATACACATTATTGTTTTTATAATAAATATAAAAAATATACAGTATCTATATTTTCATTTAAATAAAGAAAAATTATATTTTCTATTAATTTATATATATTTATATTTTACTAAATGTTTTATAATTTTATATAATTTTATTTTAGAATTGAATTGGCTTATTTAATATTGAAATATTATAAATATTAATGGTATATTATAGTATAAAATATTACTATTATGACTTTTTATTATAATATTATAATATTTCGCAATTAATGAAACACTGCTTCAGGTTTTTCGAGTTATTATTCAAGTAAAAAGAAATTACAATAAAAGAAATGGAACAAATAAAAACACAAGCATTTTGATTTTATTTTTGTGCATTTTAAAGAGAATTAAAATAATAATAATAATAATACAAAACTAGCGAAATTAAAAAAATGAAACTAATAAATTGATAAAATTATATTTATTTTAAGACTTATATTTGAACTCTACATTATATTTTAACCGAACCTGTTTGCTTAGTTATATATAATTTGTACATCCAAACAGGAAGCAGACTGTAAAAACACGAGAGTGAACCGCGTGGTGTTTCTGGGTAATTTGAAACGTGTCCTCACCACAGGCGTCTCCAGGTGGAACACCAGACAGATTGCATTATGGGATCAGGTAGGGTCTAAATGGTTGACAGTCATCCAGACATCGTCCTCTACGTCTCTAGGCCGACTACAATACTCAACAGATTAATCTGGACATTTGTTTATATGTGTAGGAGGACCTGTCTGCACCCATCATGGAGGAAGAGATTGATGGGCTGTCGGGTGTCCTCTTCCCGTTCTATGATCCCGACACACACATGATCTATCTGGCCGGGAAGGTGAGCGAGCCAAGTGCAAATATCCCATTTTTTCTGTGTGCAGAAGCTATTTACACGTCGCCCACCATTGTCTGAAAACCCATCTGAGGGTTTTATTGTAAATAAAAATTAAGAACATTTTCGAAAAGTGTAAATAAAGTGCTTAACGGTGGCTAAAAGTGTTTAACGGGACAGGGACAAATAATGTCCCAATTAAGCAGGATTTTAATAAATATTCATATACACTGATAGGGTTGGGCATCGTTTAAATTTTAACGATTCCGATTCTTATCGATTCCTAATTTCGATTCCAATAAGGTAAAATTCACGTGTATTACAAAACATTTAAAGGGCCGGGCCCCTATTATGCTATTTTAAAGTTTCCTAATGTTGTTGTGTTTCCTACTTTTGTCAGGTAGACAAACTAATCAAATGAAAAAATAACACTACACATTATAAATAAAATATACATTACAAATATAGTTACAAAGGTTATTCAGTCAAGAACAGCGAGTGAATTTTCTCTTTGTCTTTTGTTTGATTGGTGTTATTATAAGAAGGCAGCAGGAATATTAGGCTGCTGTCACTTTAAGAGCTGCACGGATCCAATATACTGTTACAATACAGCACAGAAAACTGCGCTTGAATGGTTTAAAATCGCATTAAAATGCACACAAAGGAATCAAAATTTTAATTCTATAACAAGTATCCGGTTCCTGACCTCTAGTATTCGATTCCAGAATTGGATTGTATTGCATACTGTTTTACAATGTACTACAACCACACTGAGATGCAAATTATAATATTAATATATAGCATCTAACAAACTATTTACACTTGTGCAAAGTAAATCACGTGTGAACTGCATGTGTAATCTGACTGTGGAGATGGTGTGGCGTCCACAGGGTGACGGAAACATCCGGTATTATGAGGTGAGTCCTGAGAAGCCGTTCCTGCAGTTGCTGATGGAGTTCAGGTCTCCGGCTCCTCAGAAGGGTCTCGGTGAGTTTCGGCATCACCATTCGGGTTACATCCAGAATTGCAATTTTTTTGTTTCAAATAAAGATCACGATTCTGAATAGACAACTAAGTGAAATAATGTAATTACTGACTAAATGTAAATTGCTGCAGTTTATTTAAAATGTTTAATTAATCTGAATTAATTCTTTTTTTTTTAAAGTCGGGTTGAATGAATGATTCAATGAATTCTTAAGTCCCCCTGTAGTCAATAATTTTATCCCTTAAAACATATCTTTGATCACCAAAATTACATATTTAAAAAATTATGTCTTAAAATATCTTGAATGTAACTCGACACCCTTGCCTCATTTAGTATGCGCAATTCTATGAATATGCAAATGAGCCCCGCCTCCACTCACTCTCTCAGCTCAGAGATCCACTCGTTGTCGATCACACGTTGATCTGATTGGTTACAAGGTCGTTTGTGACATCAGAAACACCAGCGATTTCAAACTGTGTTTTTGAGACTGTCTTTGGTTCACTGCAGTTTTAAGCAGAAAATACTCAGCAATGCTGTCGACTTATGAATTTACACATTTGTCTTAAAGCATATTAAAAACACCACATAGACATATAAACAACATTAGGGGTGCACCGAAATTTCGGCCGCCGAAAATGTTCGGCCGAAAATGGCATTATCGGTTTCGGGCCGAAATAAAAAAAAACAGCCGAAAACGTAAACCGAAAATGAATGTCAAAATGAGCGCTTAGGTTTCACTCACGGTCAAGCTCTTATCACGCGTCTGCCTATCAAAGATAGGGATGTCTCCCGCATATTGATAGCGGCTCCCTGATGCCCGCAAATTAGTTCAAATCTCCCGGAAGAGCGAGCGAGCAAGAGCTCGTGCTCCAAACCGTGTAGCGCGCGCACGCCAGACAGGGTGAGAGCGAGAGACCTTGCGTGTGTGTGCTAGTGTGCCACATGAAGCGCATGTAATTTTAAAGTAACACTATGTAGTTTTTCAACCTTCATTATATATTTCCAAGACCCTTGTGATGGTACATCGACTAACAATAGGTTAAATGACACGTCTGCCGTAGCCTGACAGTGTCTGTATCGCTTTTACTGGCACTATGTAACTTCGGGTTTCGGGTAGGAACCCGAGCACAAAAAAAAACTACAAAATTCGACTGCTTTACGGCATACGTCACTTCCCCCACTTCCTCAGATTCTGACGTGAGAGCCCAACTAGCGTTTGATACCCGACTGTATGTTGTTGTCATGACCAAAGCAACAACTAAAAGGAAGAAGGCAAAGGTTTTGTCAGAGGTGACTAAAAGAATAAAAAGGGAGAGTGACAAATTAAAAGACCGGACGAGGATCACTATTGGAGGGAGAGCAAGACAGTTTGAAGACGGTGAGAGAGTTCGCGCGCGCGACCGGCTCTCTCTGCTTGTTCTTTCAGTAACATGCACCCTGTCACAAGCGCAGCAGTCAGTCATCTGTAAAGTGTTTATACATTTATAAATAAATCAGGGAGTCAAGGAGCTGACTATCGCGCGAAATGTAAAAGGCTGAATAACATGGCCTGGCCATGTTACGGAATCTATCTGGTCCTCCATTTATCTTCATGAATCAAGTAATGCTAGTAGAGTAGCGAATTATCAATCTGGTAGCTAGTAACGATAATCACTAACATGCTAGTTTACGATGGTTATAATAAATAATCTTTCAGGATAACTATCCTAATGTCAGCAGGCTGATATGTTTGTGTATTTATTTTTACTCTGGCTATAATGCAAATCGATTTTCAAATTTGCAGATTCATCTATGGTAGCTTGATATTATAATATTGACGATATATGGCTATTACCTACCACACAAACATTGAATTGAATTAGCATATCCGTTATCTAAAACAGTAGACAATAGGCTACTATAATGACGCTGTCTTGTAAACGTGAGCTACGCGATCTTTTGACGTTTGAAAAAAATAAAACCCATGAAATTATATTCATATGACATGCTGAAATATATGCCAATGTACCTGGGATGAAGATTAGTATAAGTTTTTAAAAGAAGCCATTTTCGGCTTCAGTTTCGGTTTTCGGCCAAGTGCATCCTAAATTTTCGGTTTCGGCCCAGAATTTTCATTTCGGTGCATCACTAAACAACATTAAAAGCTGGATTTTCACCACAGGGGAACAGTCACTTGTCTTTTTAACAGTCACTTGTCGCCACCTACTGGTGTAATGATGTAATAATCGATATAATCGTTATTTTAAGCGCCATGTTACTTTCAAAAGGTGATTTGCTCTATTTTGATCGCTTTCGTAGACATCAGTGTTTATATCCGAACTATACACTTTTATCCCAGTACTTCTGTGATCATATAAAGGTGGAGATGAACGATCTGATCTGATGTTTTCATGCAGGTTTGATGCCCAAGCGCGGGGTCGATGTGGGCGAGTGCGAGATCTTCAGGTTTTATAAGCTGGTGACTCTGAAAAACATGGTGGAGCCCATTTCCATGATCGTCCCGCGCAGGGTGAGAGAAGCCAAGATTTATAACATGGGTTTAGCTTTCAAGACAAGATGAAATGAGACGCTTCTCTGAGTGAAACAGAAATTATGTCAAGACGGATTTTAACTCTTTCCCCGCCATTGATGGAATTTTCTGTCATTTCTGACTGCGTGTGTGTGTGTCTATGTCAGAGAGTGTGTGTGAGTGTGTTTGTGTATGTGTGTGTGTGTGCGAGGGAGAGAGTGCGAGTGTGTGTGTGTGTGTGTGTGTGCGCGAGGGAGAGAGTGCGAGTGTGTGTGTGCGAGGGATAGAGTGCGAGTGTGTGTGAGTGTGAGTGTCTCTGTGCGAGTGTGTGTGTGAGTGTCTTTGTGCGAGAGTGTGTGTGTGTGTGTGCGTGAGTGTCTCTGTGCGAGTGTGTGTGTCTATGTCAGAGAGTGTGTGTGTGTGTCTTGTGTGTGTGTGTGCGAGGGAGAGAGTGCGTGTGTGTGTGTGTGTGTGTGTGCGAGGGAGAGCGTGCGTGCGAGCAACTACCATAGTACAAAATCCCTGCCATCCTCTTAATTCATGCTTCACGCTTCTTCCATCTGGCCGTAGATACAGACAGCTACTCTACAAAAAAACACGTTTCGGAAAAAGTTTTGTACCCTGTGCTATAAGGGCATTAAACCTACAGTCAGGGTAATGATGTCACTTTTGGGGTATGTGTAGATATGTGTATATTGTCCATATTTGTCCATCCATATATGTGCATTCAGTATGTATAGTTTGTGTTTAGAATTCGTACTGATATTGTTGGTTGTACAGACTGTGAAAACAAGTTTCCTCTACTGAGGACAATAAAGAATGAATCTGAATCTGAGTGTGTGTGTGTGTGTGTGCGAGGGATAGAGTGCGAGTGTGTGTGAGTGTCTCTGTGCGAGTGTGTGTGTGAGAGTGTGTGTGTGTGAGTGTCTGTGCGAGAGTGTGTGTGTGTGTGTGTGTGTGTGTGTGTGTGTGCGCGAGGGATAGAGTGCGAGTGTGTGTGAGTGTCTCTGTGCGAGTGTGTGTGTGAGAGTGTGTGTGTGTGAGTGTGTGTGCGAGAGTGTGTGTGTGTGAGTGTCTCTGTGCGAGTGTGTGTGTGAGTGTCTCTGTGCGAGTGTGTGTGTGTGAGTGTCTGTGTGCGAGAGTGTGTGTGTGAGTGTCTGTGTGTAAGTGTCTGTGTGCGAGTGTGTGTGTGAGTGTCTGTGTGCGAGAGTGTGTGAGTGTGTGTCAGTGTCTGTGTGCGAGTACGTGTGTGAGGGGTGTGTGTGTGTGTGTGTGTGTCTGTGTGTGAGTGCGTGTGTAAGTGTCTGTATGCGAGTGTGTGTGTGTGTGTGTGTGTTTGTGTGTATTTATGACACAACACTTCTCTGCTATTGACGGGATCTGTTGTTTAAAAGCAAAGGCTCTGTTCTTTCTTTGATATATTGCATGTTCAGGCCATGAAAGTTTTGTGAAAAAGATCAAAAATGCTTGTGGGGAAATATTCAAAGTCACTGAAATGAAGCCATTACCCACTGAAAGATCTTCTGTGATGTGTGTGTGTGTGTGTGTGCTGCAGTCGGAGTCGTTTCAGGAGGATGTTTTCCCGATGACGGCGGGCTCAGAATCGGCTCTGTCGGCTGAGGAGTGGCTCAGTGGGACCGACAGGGGTGACGTCTTTATCCTCATTTATATCTGGGAATAAATGCATGAATAAACATGATCTGGGTTCATTAAAGTATAGATGTGTGTATAAATGTATCTGTGTGTTTGTACAGGGCCAGTGCTGATTTCTCTTAAAGAAGCGTATAAACATCCAAATCCAGCAGGACTCAGAGCATCGAGACGAGACAGACGCACAGTGAAGGGCATCGACTTACTGGAAAACACTTCTCCAAACACAGACAAAGAGGTGTGTGTGAGTGTGAGTGTGTTAGTGAGTGTGTGAGTGAGTGTGTGAGTGAGTGAGTGAGTGAGTGAGTGAGTGAGTGAGTGAGTGAGTGAGTAAATAAGTGAGTGAGTGAGTGTGTGTATGTGTGTGTGTGTGTGTGTGTGTTAGTGAGTGAGTAAATTAGTGAGTGGGTGTGTAAATGAGTGAGTGAGTGTGTTAATTAGTGAGTGAGGGAGTGTGTGTGTGTGTGTGTGTGTGTGTGTGTGTGTGTGTGTGTGTGTGTGTGTGTGTGTGAAAGTGAGTGAGTGTGTGTGTGTGTGTGTGTGTGTGTGAGTGAGTAAATTAGTGAGTGAGTGTGTAAATGAGTGAGTGTGTTAATTAGTGAGTGAGGGAGTGTGTGTGTGTGTGTGTGTGTGTGTGTGTGTGTGTGTGTGTGTGTGTGTGTGTGTGTGTGTGTGTGTGTGTGTGTGTGTGTGTGTGTGAAAGTGAGTGAGTGTGTGTGTGTGTGTGTGTGTGAGTGAGTAAATTAGTGAGTGAGTGTGTAAATGAGTGAGTGTGTTAATTAGTGAGTGAGGGAGTGTGTGTGTGGGAGAGTGAATGAGTGAGTGAGTAAATTAGTGAGTGAATGAGTGTGTGAGTGTGTGTGTGTGTGTGTGTGTGTGTGTGTGTGTGTGTGTGTGTGAGTGAGTAAATTAGTGAGTGAGGGAGTGTGTGTGAGAGTGAGTGAGTGTTAATTAGTGAGTGAGTGTGTAAATGAGTGAGTAAGTGAGTATTAATTAGTGAGTGAGGGAGTGTGTGTGTGTGTGTGTGTGTGAGAGTGAGTGAGTGAGTGTGTAAATGAGTGAGTAAGTAAGTGTGTTAATTAGTGAGTGAGTGAGGGAGTGTGTGTGAGAGTGAGTGAGTGTTAATTAGTGAGTGAGTGAGTAAATTATTGAGTGAGTGAGTGAGTGAGTGTGTGTGTAAATGAGTGAGTGAGTAAGTAAGTGTGTTAATTAGTGAGTGAGTGAGGGAGTGTGTGTGTGTGTGTGTGTGTGTGTGTGTGTGAGTGTGTAAATGAGTGAGTGAGTGTGTTAATTAATGAGTGAGGGAGTGTGTGTGTGTGTGTGTGTGTGAGAGTGAGTGAGTTTTAATTAGTGAGTGAGTAAATTATTGAGTGAGTGAGTGTGTAAATGAGTGAGTAAGTGAGTGTGTTAATTAGTGAGTGAGGGTGTGTGTGTGTGTGTGTGTGTGAAAGTGAGTGAGTGTGTGTGTGTGTGTG
This sequence comes from Gila orcuttii, assembly GCA_026230005.1. NCBI lineage: Eukaryota > Metazoa > Chordata > Actinopteri > Cypriniformes > Leuciscidae > Gila > Gila orcuttii. Next base: position 3,126,938 of record JAPDVR010000025.1, read on the forward strand.
TGTGTGAGTGAGTAAATTAGTGAGTGAGTGAGTGTGTAAATGAGTGAGTGAGTGTGTTAATTAGTGAGTGAGGGAGTGTGTGTTGGTGTGTGTGAGAGTGAATGAGTGAGTGAATGAGTAAATTAGTGAGTGAATGAGTGTGTGTGTGTTTGTGTGTGTGTGTGTGTGAGAGTGAGTAAATTAGTGAGGGAGTGTGTGTGTGTGTGTGTGTGTGTGAGTGTTAATTAGTGAGTGAGTGAGTGTGTGTGTAAATGAGTGAGTAAGTGAGTGTTAATTAGTGAGTGAGGGAGTGTGTGTGTGTGTGTGTGTGTGTGAGAGTGAGTGTGTAAATGAGTGAGTGAGTGTGTTAATTAGTGAGTGAGGGAGTGTGTGTGTGTGTGTGTGTGTGTGTGTGTGTGTGTGTGTGTGTGTGTGTGTGTGTGTGTGTGAGTGAGTGTTAATTAGTGAGTGAGTAAATTATTGAGTGAGTGAGCGTGTAAATGAGTTAGTGAGTAAGTGAGTGTGTTAATTAGTGAGTGAGGGAGTGTGTGTGTGTGAGTGAGTGTGTAAATGAGTGAGTGAGTGTGTTAATTAGTGTGTGTGGGTGTGTGTGTGTGAGGGAGTGAGTGAGTGTGTAAATTAGTGAGTGAGTGTGTAAATTAGTGAGTGTGTGTGTGAGAGTGAATTAGTGAGTGAGTGAGTAAATGAGTGAGTGAGTGTGTAAATGAGTGAGTGAATTAGTGAGTGAATTAGTGAGTGTGTGTGTGTGAGTGAGTGTGTAAATTAGTGAGTGTGTGTGTGTGTTTGAGTGAGTGAGTAAGTGTGTAAATGAGTGAGTGAGTGAGTGAATTAGTGAGTGTGTGTGTGTGTGTGTGTGTGTGTGTGTGTGTGTGTGTGTGTGTGTGTGTGTGTGTGTGTGTGTGTGTGTGAGAGTGAGTGAGTGTGTAAGTGAGTGAGTGGGTATGTAAGTGAGTGAGTGTGTAAGTGAGTGTGTGCAAGTGAGTGAGTGAGTGATTGATTGAGTGTGTGAGTGTGTGTGTGTGACCTCAATGCAGATCATGTAGCCCAATATGAGAGTATTGGGGTGTTTTTCCCAGGAGAAACATCTGTGAAATTCTCCATTTGCTCTCTGTTTAAGCTTTTGATGTCTAGGAGTGAAAAACGAGATATCTTTGAGATCACATGTGTGTTTTTCCAGCTCCTGAAGATGGTCTACAGGCAGCAGGACGAGCTGAGGAAACTCAAACATCAACTCGGAGAGAAAGACCAGAGAATCCGACAACTGGAGCTGGAGCTCAAGAACCTGAGAAACACGTGACGACAAAACAGCCGATAGACCGCTATTGAGAGCACACTGAGGAAATAATTGTTTTATTATGATTTTATGGATTTATTTTTAAATTTAATAACGTTATTGAATATGGATGTGATTTTTTGAAGTGCTAGTTCTCCCAAAAATGAAATTTCGGTCATTATTTACTCACTCCCATACTGATATTTTCACCCTGCAAAAAATGCTTTTCTTACTCAGTATTTTTGCTTGTTTCCAGTCCAAATATCTAAAAACTCTTAAATCAAGATGCATTTACTATAGTAAAACCATTTTATTTCTTGTTTTCTGGGAAAAAAATCAAAATGAAGTGAGTTATTGCTTAAAACAAGAAAAATGATCTGCCAATAGGGCCAGAAAAATAATTTCCGTTTGAATTAAGTTTATTTTTCTGACCCCATTGGCAGATAATTTAGCTTGTTTTAAGCAAAAACTGACTTCATTTAGATTTTTTTCCCAGAAAACAAGACATAATATGGTTTTACTATAGTAAACTCCCCCTCCCCCATAAAACAAGATATAATATCTTATAGCATTTTACTCTTCTAGTAAATGCATCTTGATTAAAGAATTTTCAGATATTTGGACTGGAAACAACACAAAAATGCTATATGAAAAGCATTTTTTGCAGTGTACCCTGGAATTTATGTCTAAGAGTTTTGCAGTATTATTTAGCATCTACTTTCATTTTAGACTATTTTATAACATTCTGTTAAACATATTCATTTCGCGTTGTGTTTCACAGAAGAAAGAAACTCGTACAGGTTTAAGATGGCATGTTGGTGAGTAAATTATGAATTTTCAGATTTTGGTAAACTGTTCCTTTAAGATACAAATGAAGTCTTGATGTGTCCATTCACAAACATTTGTTAAGAAGCATATGTATTGTATGCATAATGTTTAATACTTGTATTTGTACAAAATGTATGTTGCTTGATTAAAAACAAAATATTGTTAAGAAGCAGATTTGCTAATGAATTCTCCCAGAAGATGGCGCTAGAGGAAAGCACAAACTGCAAAGACCTTCATCTCAAACTCTCAATCTGCTCTACAAACACATATGTTCATACTTAATGATTGCTTTTGTCATTAATGCTGGCATGTACATATTTATTTGTAAGTATGACATGTTTACCCTAAGAAATAAAATATTGCTCTCAATATAGTATCTCAGAATAGTTTCTCTCTCTCCACTAATGCTGCAACGTGTTTTTCGATTACTTTTCTGAAAGCTGATTAGTAAACATGAGTAGTTGTGCAAGCCCTAACCAGGACTGGTAAATGAGATCACATTTCAAATGGTAAACTTAACTATAATCCACATAAACTACCAAGAAAGCAAAACAAGTATATGGAAGTACTAAATCAAGGGGCCACTATTTGAATACGCATTAAGTTTCTTCAGGACAAACAGTGACTCATTCATGTTTACTACAAATGAGTTCAGGAGAATTTGTACTGCAGGGCAGGAGATTTATTTCTTTTTAAATGATCTGTAGTGTTAGTAAACCACGACCAGATTGTTAAAGTCCCCCTGTAGTCAATCATTTTATCCCTTAAAACTCATCTTTGATCACCAAAATTACATATTTAAACGTTTTTTCCTTGAAAAAAATGTTTTATCCGTGCCTTAAAACAGCTTGAATGTAACTCGACACCCTTGTCTCATTTAGTATAGGCGGTTCAATGAATATGCAAATGAGCCCCGCCTCCACTCACTCACTCATCTCATCTCACACATTGATCTGATTGGTTACAAGGTAGTTTGTGATGTCAGAAACACCAGCGATTTGTCTTTGGTTCACTGCAGTTTTAAGGAGAAAATACTCAGCAATGCTGTCGACTTATGAATTTACACATGATTTGTCTTAAAGCATATTAAAAACACCATAAAGCATATTAAAAACACCATATAGACATATAAACAACATTAAAAACTTGATTTTCACCACAGGGGGACTTTAAAGCTGAGAAGAGAAAATCACCCACTCACAGGGTTCAAAAGAAAAGATCCAAAAGCTGTTATTTATCTCCAGGATCCGTGGCCTGAATGTGGATCTCTCACCTCATTTACAATGAATGACAGATCCTTGTAAACAGTCTTGCAACGTCTGTAACCTCCCACAGCATGTGTCCTGAAACACGACCAAAGCGCTTTGAGAACATCTGCCAAAGATCTGCAGAAAATGTCAACGATAGAGCTCCGGTTTCACATAAAACTGAGAAATTTCTGTCATTTGTCTCTCTGTGGCCAGAATGAAATCACCTCCAGTTGAATATTTGAGGCTGGAATCCAATATCAGAAGATGAACATCAGCAATATCTTTTATTCTCAGAGCTATCACAATATCAGGGTCATTAAGAAAAGCTACGAGTGCATTGGGCCTTGGGATATAACATAAAAAATGTTTAAAGTAATGTTTCAATGTAAAATATTTCCTAACTTTAATTTTGCATTCCTTTTCTCTTTAGAACACAAAAGTATTTGCATGATAAACAGACCGAAATAACAGATAATGGTAATTCACTGAAGAATCTAGCCTAATGTTTTTTGATTTACTGTTCCTTTTATTTGTGGTGTTATGTTAGCATGTAAACATCCAGAGATTAATGACCTGAGAAACGTTTCTTTGATAATATTTCAGCAATCATGCCACAATTTTCTATCCACTGTTTAGCATTAGATTTAGCGATGCCAGATCGTGAATGAATCACTCTTCGGATGTATTCGGTCAAACGGTTCACAAAAAAGTGTGAAATTGTTCACGATTCAGTTTGATTCACTTGGACAGTCCACTCACGTGATGTTTTCTGTAGCTTCTCACAGCATAACACAAGTTAGAAAAAAATAATTTAAGCAGTTTATTAGCCACTCTGTATTGCATTTTTACGGAGCCTAAAGGGACACGGTAGAAAAATGCGAGATGGGAGGAATTTTGCGTTCGCTCACAAAAGTTTTGCGTTCCACCGAGAAACTTTGCATTCGCTTGCAAAACTTTGCAAAAAAAAAAAAAGTTGACATATATTTTTCCTCCCATCTCATATTTTTTTCCTTCACCATGCCATTTTAGGTGCTCCGTACATTTTAGGCTATATCCAAATATTCAAAACAGTTTAAAAAACGAATATGTGCCAAGCACAAAGAAGGCACAATAAGTCGGTACATAAAAACCATTTCGTCTATCGACACAAAATCCATAATTTTTTGGCTGCACGGTCTGAAGATGATACAATTTGATTTTGGTGAACCAACGGTCTAGGAGGAGTTTGAAAAAGTAGGTTTTTAAAGAAAGTCAAAATGGCGGGCAGGAAGTTTGGCCAACTATAGCAAAATCAATATCTATGTTTTTGGCATAACCCAATCTTTACAATAGGCTAATTTAATTAAAAGTTATTAGTAATTTTGGAAATTTCACTATAACTTTTGACCACAAGGTGGCGCTGCCACGAGTATCTTCAGGGCATGGTGCCGAAGACACGTACGGATACGCCAATGAATTAAGCATTTTATGACAAAATTCTAAATGGCCGATAAAGGAAAATTGGGTATTGTTCAACTCTCTGTATGCTTTTTTCATATCTTCTGACCACTAGGTGGCACTGTGCTGAAACTGTGCAGGTAGCCTAAGGTCATGGTTGTCATAACACACACCAAGTTTGTTTCAGATACGCTAAAGCGTTGCCGAGATATAGCCTCACATTAATTTTGGCGTGCTCTTTGTCAAATTCGTTCGTGCGTTATTCAAGAAAAATCATCTTGAATTCCATAACTCTTGTCAGCATGGTCTGAAGGTAATCTGGTTCAATTTTAGTGAATTTTGCGGAAATCAAATCGTCTTGGGACACGCAATCAGAGGAAAAAATAAATTTATGTCTAGCGCTTATGGTTCAAGTTATTAATATAAACGTGAATGCAAGTTTGGATAGTTGGTGGCGCTAGAGAGATTGAGTTAGAGACTCCAAATTTGCTATGGTGTCAGTTCAGACTATCCTCTATCTGTGCACCAAATCTCATTACTTTCCCAGAAGCGATTCTATGGGGTGCCGTTGACTTTCCGAGCGGAAGAAGAAGAACAGGAACACTAGGTGCCATCCCTCCTTCATTGCTTGATCCTTAAATATGGGGGCACTTTTTAAATGGTGTACTGATGAAAGGCTAGAAACTGGAAGTGTTGCTGCTTTACTGTCGCTCAGGAACACATTGTACTGCTTTCCAGAGTTAATATGATCACTGTCCGCCAAGAAAAAGACATTTACATTGGTGTAATCGATCTTTGTGACTACAGAAGATGTCATGATGTCTTTGTAATGAGTTAGTGAGCTTTTAGTTATGAGACTGGCTGGATAATGGCTTCATCTGTTCTGAGGGACAAAAAACGAAGCCATATTGTTCATGCATAAATGTAGGCAGAGCACTTAATTTTCTGTGGAAAGTTATTATTGAAAATGCGCAATGAGCAGATCGTCGGTGACTTGATCTGCTTACATTCGGCCGGTTTGAAGATTATGTGAATGTAATCAATGTCATTAGACGTCTGGTAATGGCGGAAATAATAACCACAGTGACTGACGCATTGCATCATGGGAAACTGTTCAGACCCAGCTAGACAGCATAATTGAAGTAATAAGCTTCAGCAATATCAATCTTAGCGACTGTTGAATGCGCTGGAGGAAAGATTAATGTCATCTCAGTCTTGGGAATAAAAATTTGCTTCATCAATCTAATGCGAAAACAATACATGAAATATAAAAGGAATAAGCATTATATTTTATGCAGTAATTTTTGTTATTTTTTCTTCTTTAAGTTGTTTTAAAGAACAATTCCTTTCAAATCTATTGCACAAACGTTATTTCCTAGACTTCCACATTCGTTATCATGTGTGTCCTTCTTTCGTCTTACTATTTCACAAGCATCCAAGAATATGCTAATCTGCATATGAGCCTATAAAGATCATCTCACCGCCTTCAAATTACAGGCTGATGAAATAATAACGGTTGCACGTCATTTAATTTGATTGTAGTTTGATTCAAATGTTCTCAGAGCAATCTGATTTGATTTGCCGTGCCATTTCTGAGACGTAGAGTTAAAATGTCATGCATTTGCTACTTTCTCGTAACCCCTTGCATTATTAGCAAACCATCTTTAGGTTTATTTGAAGGCCGTTCAGCAGACCTGTCTTAAAAGTGAATATGACGTGCTTGACACTGTGTAAAACAGTTTATGAGGTGCGAAAAGGTTTTACTGGGAATATTTTCAACAGCCAAGGAAGAATGACAGGGCAAGTCGAGGTCAACAGGCTGTTTGAGGAATTTCTCAGTGGGTTGATACTCTTAAGACTAGAGAAATGTTTTGAATTTTATGTTTCTTGGCCACCATCTTTCAATGTTTGATTGCTTACCAAGTTTATGTGTTGATTCTTTTTTTTTTTTTTTTTAACAAAGTTGAAGTAGCAAATTACACATGTATTTCACATACTATAATATTTATAAACAAGTCCTAAAGAGGAAGAGAGCACTTCCATGTAAAAACATATAGCTCGACATTTCCTTTAAGAACTTCTCCAGTTTTCCTGTTTATTTGACGGTTTTGAAGCGGTGCATTTTAAAAATGCATCAACGCAACTCTGATTATTAGAACTTGCATACAACCCATGTTTTGTTTTAAGTTGATGTTTGTTCTGTTCACATTGTTTATTTTAAATGTTGTTAATAATTTTTTATTTCTTCTTTTCCTTGTACTTCTGGACATATTCTCCAGTGGACTTGACCATATACTGCACGTAAGAGCGTGTGAAGGTTATGACCCCTTGTATAGGATATTGTTTCTGAGTGGAAGTAATTGCTGTAAAAGGAGATCTGAAGAATATTCAAAATAAAAAATAAGTAACAAAAAAAAAAATGCATCAACTTTTTGACATTTTATTTTTTCAAGTCACTCTGAATTACAATGCAAACTTTCTACTCAAGAGGAAATCTGATTCCAAATGGAATTCTAGAAGGTGGAGTGGATTCCACAGTGTCGACCTCGTCGTGATGACATCGGATGAACAGGAAGTGAGGCCTGAAATATCCTTTTTCCAGGCATTGTACTTGACGGCGTTCGCTTTGAATTCAAGAATGTGTGGAAGGATGTACCTTTAATCAAGAATATACATTCCAAGTTTCAGACACGAACTGAGATTGTTATCCAGTGGCCACTATTGTGTCTTCTACAGTTTGAGCTGTTGAATCGATATCGTCTGTCCAAATAACCTCTCTGAACTTCATTAAGTCCTGAAAGGATGTTGCCACAGCTTCAAATGCGCTTTCATAACTTTGTAAGATCTCTTTTGTGGCTGGTGGCTCGCTCATAGATGTGCTATTGATTTTAATCAATGTCCAAGGTATAAAATGGCAAAACTCAAGTCTGATGGGAAACGGGTCATTTTATGACCTCAGCGTGTTCTTTTGGGATGTAATATTGCATCATGAGCTGGGGAACTTTTTGGGAACATTGCGGAATGTCTGTTAAGCTATTTTATATCTATAATTAAATACTAATATTTAATAAAAAAAGTTCTTTGGCTGCTGCCAGTGCCAGTTAATTTCTCTAAACATGTCAAGGCTTATTCATTTCAATATTGAAGCAATCCATTCGGATGTTCCTGTTCACACTGTACCAGGGACAAGTTGGATTTCAATAAAATAAAAGGGAAGAGAGCACTTCATGTGTTTAAACACAGGACAGGTAAAATAACTTCTCCTGTTTTCCTGTTTATTTGAAGGTTTTGAAGCTGTGCATTTTAAAAATGCATCAACTTTTGGACATTTTCAGTTTTTACAAAGTCACTCAACTATGTCAATTATTATGCATATTTCACTTGGTTTATAATATTGCAACATGAGCTAGGGAAGTTTTATGGGAACATTTCGGAATGTCTCTGTTAATCTATTTTATATTATCTATAATCAAATACTAATATTTAATAAAAAAGGAGGTTTTGGCTGCTGCCAGTGCCAGTTTATTTCTCTAAACATGTCAAGGCTTATTCATTTCAATAGTGAAGCAATCCATTCGGATATTCTTGTTATACTGTACCAGGGACGAGTTGTATTTCATTAAAATATTCAATAATTAAAAACATGCCAATAGTTTATTATTATTATTAGTTGTTTTTTTGTGAGGGTTAGAAAATGTATCAAATGTATAGTTAAACAAATATTTATTATCATTTATTAATTGTATTTTATTGCCAATGTTTTTTGGGTCTTAATTTAACTGGAAGAAAGTTTTAAAGTTCAGAATTTGTTAGTATGAATTCTTACCTCAAAAGATCAAGGACAATTTGAAATCCTTGTTATATGAAAAAAAAAAGCAATTTCAATTCATGTTAACTTGTGTAAGTGGCATTTACAATTCACACTTTGCTCTTACACCAGATTCATTGATATATCACGCCATAACAGGAGGACATAATATGATTAGTTGCAGTTGATTCCTGCAAAATGAAATAAAGGGAGCCTGGAGCTCCAGCTGTGATTTACGGAGGTGAGGGGGAGTGATTGGTTATGCAGGCCACGGAGGAGAAAAGATCATGCTTTTCATGCAGATGCTGTTTTGCAGGGGAGGAAAATGGTGCTGGGCGTATAGCAGACGAGTCTATCGATCACCGTTGTGCCAAAACGCAGATGAGATCGAGTCTGAAGTGTCCACGGAAACATTGCAAAATGCCATGTTGCATTATAATACAGAATCAATGCAGCTTCTGAGGTGAAACACACACTCTAGTGAGTCAACAAACACACAAGCAGTTAAAAATGGATTGAAACTTTTGATAATTTGGATAGGCCTACTCTTTCATAAAATCAATGAAAACTTGATTCCTCATTATAAGGAAAAATAAATAAATAGCAAAAATCATGCAACATGGAGGACGAAGCAAGATAAATGTTGTTTTGCACTGCACTGTAAAAATTAATTTAGGAAAATTGTGGAAACTCACAATTACATGTTGGCTCAATTGATAAATGACTAAATAATATCCCAATGCAAAACGATGAATTGTACTAATCATTGCTTAATGTCTTCACTTAAAATTTTAAATGTATATAGCCAATACCAAAAATATTGAATGGACTATGCACGGCCACTTCCTGGTGTTAGATAAGCCAGCTCAGTCATTTCCGGTCAACTGTCAAAAATCAGGCAACATCAATGATGTACACCGCCTTATTCAGGAAAACGACTCGGTTACTAACGTAACCTCGGTTCCCTGAGAGGAGGGAACGAGTATTGCGTAAGTAGCTTACGCTATGGGAAAACTCCTTTTCTCGAGAATATTGAAGTCTTTATGTAAAACGCATTGCAGCTGCACAGCTGACAGCAATGAACGAAGGAACTCGGTCATTGGCTGTGCTGCGGCAACTTGCTTGAACCAATGACGGGGCGACTCTGAATGCGCGACCAATGAGCGCGCTTCGCGCCCGCGCGCGTCAGAGCCCGCCAAGATGGGCGTGGCCCAGCTATATATTGGGCGCCCCGTCATGAGAGTTCTTTAGGTTAAAACGACTGAAGCGAACTAACCAAGCACAAGCACGGCAGCTTACGCAATACTCGTTCCCTCCTCTCAGGGAACCGAGGTTACGTTAGTAACCGAGTCGTTCCCTTTCGAGAGGTCTCTCCTATTGCGTAAGTAGCTTACGCTATGGGAACACCATGCAAAACGCCGTGCGTGCTGAACTTCGCCTTATGATAGCCAGAGGCAGGTGCCTGAGCTAAAAAGCAAAGTTATCATCCAACTAGCCGGCAGAGGCGAGCTTTATATGTGGGAAAAAATACAGAGCGGCTAGAAGGCGCTCAGTGTGACACAAGCACATACATAATCTAGATACGAACTCGCAGTTCAACTAGCATTATGCTGATAGCACATTGGAATGCAATGTCGGGACCTGTAGGTTGTAGAATCTGATAAATGTGGACGGTGAGGCCCAGCCTGCCGCCGCACAAATATCCTCGATCGGTATCCCGCTCGACCGTGCCCAGGAAGAAGCCACACTCCTGGTGGAGTGTGCTTTGACTCCCCAGGGGCATTGAAGTCCCTTAGCTTCATAAGCCAGAGCTATAGCTTCGACTATCCAGTGAGAGATTCTCTGCTTTGAAACGACGGAACCTTTCGTACGGCCGCCAAAGCATACAAACAGTTGTTCTGTCTGTCTGAATAGGGCAGAACGCTCCAAATACACTCTGAGAGCCCTAACGGGGCAGAGTAGATTAGCGTCGTGTTCGTCTGCTGGAGACGAAAGCGCAGTTAGGGAGATAACCTGTGCTCTGAAGGGAGTGGTGAGCACTTTAGGAATATACCCATGTTTCGGTCTAAGGACGACCCTGCAGTCGTTAGGTCCGAATTCTAGGCAGGCAGCGCTTGTTGAAAGCGCGTGCAGGTCGCCCACTCTCTTGACCGAGGCGAGTGCCAGCAAGAGCGCCGTCTTGAGCGAGAGCTGTTTAAGGTGCACGGTTCGGAGTGGTTTGAACGGGGGCCCTTTAAGAGCGTCTAGGACCGTAGCTAGGTCCCAGATCGGCACTGAGGGGGGGCGTGAAGGGTTCATCCTCCTGGCGCCCCTTAGGAAACGAATAATTAGGTCGTTTCTTCCCAATGGACGTTCCATTACAAGGTCGTGTGACGCTGTGATGGCAGGCACATATACTTTGAGCGTGGAGGGGGTGCGGCCCGCGTCCAGAAGCCCTTGTAGGAAAACGAGTACACTCGTAATCTCGCATGTTACAGGGTTCAGGCCCTTGGTATTACACCAGTCACTGAACACTTTCCATTTCTGGGCATATAAGCGTCTCGTGGAGGGCGCCCGCGCCTCAGCGATGGTTTTTAGTGCTCCGCTCGCGAGGTTCCTGGGAACCCGTTGAGGGGCCATGCATGAAGGGCCCACAGATCGGGGCGGGGATGAAATATCATCCCGCTGGCCTGACTGAGGAGGTCTGGCCTCAGTGGAATCGGCCGTGGTGCAGATTGCATTTGCATCAGATCTGGAAACCATGTTTGGTTCCTCCAGAGTGGGGCTATCAGCAGCACTGCGTTTCCCTCCTCTCTGACCCGACTGATGACCTGTGGCAGCATCGCGATCGGGGGAAAGGCATATAAGGGGCGGCTCGGCCAGCTCTGGGCGAGCGCGTCCGTGCTTTTCGTGAAGAAAAGAGAGCAGTGCGCGTTCTCCTTGGAGGCGAAGAGGTCGATCTCCGCTTTGCCAAAGGTTTTCCATAACCACTGAATCGTCAGAGGGTTGAGAGCCCATTCTCCTGGGAGAATCTTGTCTCTGGATAACATGTCTGCCCCCTGGTTCAGGGCGCCTGGCACATGCGCTGCTCTCAGCGAGCGCAAGTTGTGCTGGGACCATAAAATGAGTCTCCTGGCCATTGAATGCATGGAGCTCGACCTGAGTCCACCCTGGCGATTTATGTACGACACTACCGTCATGTTGTCCGTTCGGACCAGGACGTGTTCGTTTTTTAGATGTGGGAGCAGGGCTCTGAGAGCCAAAGCGACCGCTTTCATTTCCAGACAGTTTATGTGTAGGCGCTTCTCCGGGTTTGACCAAAAGCCGGAGACAGGCCTGCCCTCGTAAAGGGCCCCCCAACCTATTTTGGAGGCATCTGTCGTTATCATCTTTCTCCTTGTGTTCACACCCAGACTCACGCCTGACTGGTACCAGTTGGCGGCTTTCCAGTGCGTCAGGGCTTTTATACAGCCGTGGTTCGCTCTGATTAAAAAGTGGCCCGAACGCCACGCGTGAGTAGGGACGCGGCTCTTGAGCCAGCGTTGGAGAGGGCGCATATGCAACAATCCTAGCTGGAGTACGGCCGATGCTGAGGCCATGAGACCGAGCATCCTCTGAAACCGTTTGACGGGGGCGCGCGCGCCCGCTCTGAATGATGTTGCAAGGCGCCGGATGGTGAGCGCGCGCTCCGATGAGAGACGCGCTGTCATTTGCATCGAGTCTAGAACTATTCCCAGGAAAGAAATTCTCTGGCTGGGAGATAGTATGCTTTTTGCAAAATTGATTCTTAGACCCAGGCATTCTAAATGGCTGATAATCCAAGATCTGTGTGTTATTAGCTGACTCTCTGATTGTGCTAGAACCAGCCAATCGTCGAGATAATTCAGTATTCGCACTCCCCTTCGTCTTAGGGGGGAAAGTGCTGCATCCATACATTTCGTGAATGTACGGGGAGCCAGGGACAGGCCGAACGGGAGTACTGTGTACTGGTATGACTGTCCCTCGACAGAAACGGCCTGTGATGAAATCTCAGAAACGGCCTGTGATGAGGCGCTATTGGAATGTGAAAGTAAGCATCTTTCAGATCCACTGAGAGAAACCAATCTCCTGGGCGCACTTGCGCGAGGATATGCTTGGTTGTTAACATTCTGAACGAGCGAATCATTAGTGCTTTGTTCAGGTGTCTGAGATCTAGGATGGGGCGGAGACCGCCATCCTTTTTCGGGACGAGAAAATAGCGGCTGTAAAAACCTGTCCCGCTCAGAGAGGGGGAAACAGTTTCCACAGCGCCCTTTTCTATTAGTTTGCGCACCTCGGTGCGTAGAACATGTGAACACTCTTTTCTCACTTTCGTCTCGACCACAGTCGTAAAACGTGGTGGTCTGCGAGCGAACTGGAGCGAGTATCCGTGCTTTACTATATTCAATACCCATTTCGGCATATCTGGAATGTTTTCCCATGCCGCTGCGTGTACAGATATGGGCTGAATACAGGCTAGGGGCGGGCCGCTGTGACGTAGGGACCCGGCTAGCGAATCGCCTGAGCTCATAGCTCTCAGAGGCGCGGGCGCGCGCTGAGCAGCTGAGTGAATGGGCGCGTGTGTGATTACAACAGTGCGCGCTGTGTTTGTAAAACTCGCAGCCTGAGCTGAGGTTTTGTTTGACACTGTAAGGGCAGTGTTTATAAGTGGGGGTGCATAAACAGTGGTAGGCACACGCGTCACTTTTATAATGTTTCCCGCTTTTACTGGGGATGAATTTATAACTGTGTGAACAGTGCTTGTGTGTAGTGGTGCGTACATGACCGTAGGCACGTGATCTACATTCATGGGAAGCGCAGCCTGAGCTGGGAATGAATTTGGCACTGTTTTGACAGTATCTGGGAATGCACACTTTGTGGACATGTGAACCCTTAGTGATGCAGGCAGAAAAAGACTCTTTTTGTGTTTTCTGTGTGTCGCCGTAAAAACGGCGTTTGTTTGCAGGTGAGCGAGCTCTGTGACTGGCCCATTGACTGCTGTATGGACATATCCAGCCGCCTGTAAGGGGACTGGGTAATGTTTGAGCTTTTGCAGAGAGAGTGGTCCGGCTTTTGCGAGACACGCACTCTCTCTTCTCATTTCAGTGGCTAGGACGGCTTTCGAGGCTCAGGGTTCAGCACAATCTTGGGCCGAGGACCCCGTCGCTCAGGAGGCGGCTTGCGGTTGTGAGAGCGCGAGCGGCGTCGAGCGTCAGCCTGAGGCGCGGGCTGAGAGGCGGTGGGGGCTGTTCTAGCCCGCTGCGGCTGTGGCGGTCTCTGTCTGCTCTGCGATGAGCTGGAGCGCTTTGGCAGGAAATGACGCATAGCTTGTGAAGCGTTCTGGGCCTCAGTGAAGCGTTCGGCGAAACCTTTAACCGCCGGTCCAAACAGCCCGCTGGTGGAGATAGGCGCATCGAGAAATGGCGCCTTATCCGCGTCCTTCATTTCAGTCAGAGTCAGCCACAGATGGCGCTCGAGAACAGTCAAATTAGCCATAGCACGGCCGATGGACTGGGCGGTGGCCTTCGTGGCTCGCAGAGCTATATCAGTCGCGCTGCGTAAGTCCCTGAAGGCTTCGGGTTCGGGGCCAGACTCGTCCATAGAGCGGAGAAGCTTGGCTTGGAACACTTGAAGTACCGCCATTGAGTGAAGCGCTGATGCAGCTTGGCCGGCGGCAGCGTAGGCGCGACCGGCGAGAGCAGAGGTAGTGCGGCAGGGTTTCGAGGGGTGGGAAGCTTTGGCTTTCCATCCGGTGGTGGAGGGCGGGCAGAGATGATTGGCCACGGCCTCCTCGAGGGGCGGCGTTCCCTCGTAGCCTCTTTCCTTCGCGCCGTCCACTGAGGAGAGCGAAGAAGAAAAAGAAGGCTTTAGGCGCGCAGAGTGGGGGGCTTTCCACGACTTGGTGAGTTCGTCGTGAACTTCCGGGAAGAAGGGAGAAGGCCTTTGCCGAGGGGCCTGCTGGCGCCCCTGCAGAAACCACTCATCCAGTCGGCTCCGGGTTGGTTCTTCGGGAGAAGACCAATCGAGCCCGAGGTCTTCCACGGCCTTAGAGAGGACACGGATAATCTCAGTATCCATAGTGGAGCCCCCGCTCGTGCTAGCTAGCGTCGACGGGGCGGGGTCGAGAGTAGAGCCCGGCCAGTCGTCCGATGCAGCGTCGATGGACAAGCTGTCGTCCATTCCCCCGTCGTCCTCGGACGCGCCGAAAGTCACAAGGCCCACCGCTCTGCTAGAGGGGTGTGGGTCCGGCTGGGTGAACTGAACCGGCGGTGGGGAAGGCAAGAGCGGCGGTGAAGCACGCGGAGACTGGCTCGGCGTGACGTCACTGAGCTCAGGTTCAGGAAGCCTCTGTGAGCGGCGCTTTTTCTTAGTGCGCGGCTCAAACAGAGGGGTGGCGATGGGCTCGCTCACGGCGAAAGCGGCGAGGCGAGCCCGTAGTGCGGAGAGACCCAGGTCATCACATTCCGGGCATCCGCCCTTGGTCAATGCAGCTTCTGCGTGGTCACGGCCCAGGCAGCGAGCGCAGATGATGTGACGATCCCCGTCCGGGAGAAGGTCTCTGCACGACGCGCAGGAAGGCATTTGAAACAACGCCTTATTGGAAATTTGCTCTTTCACAAATGTCGCGGGGCGGACAGATGTAAAATACTTGCGTATATGGCGCGCCGGATGGCTCAGTAGGAGGTGCTTGAAGGCGGCTGAAGGTGCCGACGTCCTCGTAGCAATCCCGCTGGTATGCTTTTCCACGGCGGCGAAGGCTTCCAATAATCCGGAGGATCCAGCGAAGAAGGTGTTCGCTGCAGGAGATTAAATCTAAAGAACTCTCATGACGGGGCGCCCAATATATAGCTGGGCCACACCCATCTTGGCGGGCTCTGACGCGCGCGGGCGCGAAGCGCGCTCATTGGTCGCGCATTCAGAGTCGCCCCGTCATTGGTTCAAGCAAGTTGCCGCAGCACAGCCAATGACCGAGTTCCTTCGTTCATTGCTGTCAGCTGTGCAGCTGCAATGCGTTTTACATAAAGACTTCAATATTCTCGAGAAAAGGAGTTTTCCCATAGCGTAAGCTACTTACGCAATAGGAGAGACCTCTCGAAAGGGAACTCGAAGGCTTCACCCAGTAAATAGGATTTAAGTTGTAGCCTACATATCCAGTTATTTTCATGACTGTGAAAGTAAGTTATCGATCATCAAGACTACTGTTATGATGTAGTTTACGAGATAGGATCGCTAGCAAACATCCAAACAGTTACCATAGTGTCTAACGTTAGTTGTCAGCATTTAAATGTACAATTACGTGTCTAGGTACTGTGATTACCAGGCTCGATACAATTAGGGCTGTTTTCGACTAAGGATTTTCATAGTCGAATCTGATTCGTTAGATTTTGCGTAGTCGACTGATAGTCGAACCTTTTTTATTTTTTTTGATAGCAGCTAGACGTTCGGTTGAAATTGTTCGTCTGTTATAGGACAACTCACTCTACGTTTATTTAAAATGAACAGCAAGACAACTATAGGTGAATGTGCTTTCCATTAAATGAATCCTTAACAAAAAAAAAACAAAAAAAAAAACGTTGCAATGAACGTGCTTTGTTTGAAAAAAATAACACACAGTAAACAAAACCTTAACAAAAAAAAATTTGCAATGAACTTTGCAACTTAGACGCGCAAACTGCGTGCCGGTGCCGTGCGGTGAGGCGTAGCCTACATGCTCGGGCAGATTCGGCTTGAAGTCGTTCATCCTCGGATGCCGCGTCGCGCGCGCTGTAACAAAAAAGCCGTGCACACAGCCAAGCGAAATGGGGTCTTGCCGGTCTTGCGCACCCAACACGTCATTTTTTGCCGCGCGTACCTTCGCTCTTGTGCGGACGCGTCTGGTATAAACAAGGCTTTACTCCGTGTCAGCGCGTGCTCTGATCGGTAAAGGTGCACAGACCTCTCCCGAATCATCTCCAGCACTCAGCCTCCGAAGCACCACTAACTCCGCCTCCGTTTGCCTCGTAAGATGATATTAGTATTTAAACATTCTCTATGATAAAAAATGTTTGTAAAAAATATTTAAATAGCACGGTTTTGGCGGTTATAGAGTTCTAATGACGGTGATCAACTATAACCGTCGGTCTCACGATATATAATAACCGTCACACCCCTATTGGTTACATAACACTTCCCTACTATTCGACTATGAGGTTCATAGTCGAATCAGACCCGAATCGTCGAATCCTCGACTATTAGAAGTCAGCCCTAGATACAATAGTATGTTGTTAAATAACATGAAACTGTAAAATGCCACAATCGTTACTTATCTGCTGTCCGTAACTTTTATTTTTATTTTCAAAATTTACACAATTTATATGATGAGCGAGGACATCATGAATCCATTTTGCAAAACGTGTTTTACCGCATACCTGCGTGATTCGCCATAGACATAAAAAGAGAGAAGTAGCTCCGGCTACAATGTTCTTCCGCAAGACGCTTGCAGTTCTGTTTATTAACCGCTAGAGTGCCAAAGGTTACAGACTTTCCGTTTTAAATGATGTATACATTACTCTTATCTGTATACCATAAATAACAGTAGGCTATTAAGATGTTTCCACTGCTGAGGAAAAATCCAAGTGTATGTGTTTTGATATTCCATGTGTTGTAATTATTGGGAAGGTATAGACCAACGCTTCTTTTGCGTCATCGAAGGGTAACGCCCCTTTTTGGGGGAAAACAAACGGATTCCTCTGAGAACAGAACTCGCTCTAGATCTGCGAAGTTTCGTGATAGCAAAAATGGCACAAACATACACACTCTCTTTCGGTATTTAAAGAAGCTACTGGATATGGAGTTACAGAGGTGTCCCTTTGAAATGGTCGAAAACTGGATTAATGACCCCACGCAGTGGCCAAATATGGACTATTCAGACATCTACCACTATCTCGTGGAATCACCAAGTAGCCTATTTTTTTGTCATTAACACACTCACAGTATGACAAACTAGACGATGAGGCCATGTCACTTGGATCATATTTAACTTGATTTAAACTACTGACATAGTTTTGTTGTCGACTAGCTATACTAGTTATAAAGACGAAGCTGCTAGCAGCTACGTGATTAGCTCTCACTAGGCACGCTACCTTGGCTGTTAACTGATTTTACTGTTGAAATAGTGGCAGGCTAGGACTAAAGTGGACTTGGCTGGTTTCTGCTTGTGTCTAGAAAGTGCTAGGACTTTGAAAGTTGTAAAAAGGTTTACAGTGTACGGCAAAATATGTAGCGTTGGTCTATACGATCCTAACAAATTATATCTCTATAGAGGGAATGCATTAACGTCACTTTCCCGCCGGAACACGCCCCCTCAGCCGGACTGAGTGGCAACAGAGCTGCTGCGTGGCTGGAGTTAATAGGGGAAACTGCGATAACGCGAGTAAAACAAACTATTATCAGTTTAAACTAAAAGTTGGACTCGATGTAGTGTTCCTTACAACTTATCAAAGATCCAGTGATCCATGGATATTGACATGCAGCCAGGAATCGTGTTTCTTGACATTTATATGCGCCTGATTTCGACGCCAGGGAAATAAATTAAGAAAATTTGCCTGTAAACGTTTTATATAAATACAATATAGATAGGTCTAAATCCGAGTGATCACTTACATTAATGTTATAGCTTACTGTATACAGTATCATCATATCGCCCAGCCCTAAAACTTGTAGTTTTTTGTCAGTGTTTATTTAAAAACATCAAATTATGCAGAATATAGTCTGTTCTGTAGCTTTTTGCAGTCTGTAAAAATATACAGTACCTCAGATTTCTGGTAAAATCTAGTTGTACAGTCAATCGCAAAGCTCTTTCCCGTTTTAGATGTGTTTTGTGTGTTTTTCACGACATTCACGCTGAAAACAAATGCTGCCGCTCAGTCTTTTTGCCACTTGTGGGCGTGACCGCATTCACTCCGGCCGACGGTGACGTCATGCGCATACCCTCTATTCTGCGTTCACTTGCAAAACTTTTGAATTGCCCGAGAAAGTTTCATTCGGTCATCAAATTTCTACGAAAAATTTCCCCAGAGAAACTTTGGAGAATGAAATAAAGAGCTGGGAGGAAATATATAGCCTATATCAACACAAAAGTTATGCAAGTAAACGCAAAAACTATTATCCGGTTGTTAAGTCGTGACGTAACCACTCTCCGATAATACTGTTTCCGGGTCCAAAGGCCGGGTCCTCTCTACCTACCTACCGCTTTCGCCCGAGTTTTAACGTGTTCCCGTGTTGTTTAAATAGATCGGAGTTAAAAAACAAGTGACATTCAACTGTCATTCTACCGCTTTCCCTGTGACGAGAAAGATAAGAGTAAAATGGCTGCAGTTGATAAGGTAAGTTACAAATCTTAAACGAATGAAGAAACTTTGGCGCCAGTGGGTGCTATCCCTTAATCCCTAGTAACACCCACTGGCACTGAAGCGAAAAAAGCCCTTTAAGAAAAGGGTTTATTTAGTCTAGGATCTGGAGTGGACGAGCGGAGCGCTTGGGCCCGGAAGAGGCTAAACGTCACGCGTGACGTCAGACTTAACAACCGAATAGCCTAATCTTTCCTGGCATCTCATCTTTTCCCATCACTTTAGGTTTGGTTAACATCTTTAATATATAATTTAACAAGCTATCTTGAACGAACAGAGGCATGGTCTGAGATAATAGTGTATTTCGGTGTTGAATTCTCGGACGATGAAGAAAATATCCGTCAGATAAAAAAAAAAAAAAAGTCATTTCTTCACCAAAATACAAACCGCCACAATGGAACATCCCTCATGGCCTCATCCTCTAGTTTGTCATACTGTGAGTGTGTTAATGACAAACAAATAGGCTACTTACTTGGTGATTCCACGAGATAGTGGTAGATGTATGAATAGTCCGGCAAAGAGAGTGTGTATGTTTGTGCCATTTGTGCTATCAAGAAACTTTGCAGATCTAGAGCGAGTTCTGTTCTCAGAGGAATCCGTTTGTTTTCCCCCAAAAAGGGGCGTTACCCTTCGATGACGCAAAAGTAGCGTTGGTCTATGAAAACTAATGATTGAATTAAATTTCGCTGAGTACGAACACTGAGGGACACAACAGTGCTCAGTTGACAATGCTGAAATTTAAACGCCTTTTTCATTTCGTTAATTTAAGTTATTACTTTATTTTCACGTATTAAATAAATATTAAATTAAATAAATAACTTCTAGTTCTAACTTTGCCTATTAAAAACTACTAGAGTCTAAAGGAGTCTTTACCTTGTTTGCAGAACAAGTCTTACATCCAAAAAATTGTGTAGGCTACGCATGCGCAAAATGTGCCAGATGAGGAAAACAGACTTCTCCGTTGGTGCGGAGAATTCAAATGCAGATGCGCGGGAGAGCGAGTGAAACCGAACCAGCAGTGCTGAAGACTGAAACAAACATTCCCAAGATAATACAGATATTCATCGTCACAAGTTTCATACATTATGGTGAGTATTTAGCTGTGAGCACTGAAATTATTCAGCAAATTTTTACTTTAGGACACGGTATAAAGTTTAAAAGGCATTTTGTAGAATCGCAAGTTCATGCATTCACTGGTTTAGTAATTGCTTGACATTTATTGTAGGCTATTATTTAAAGGAAAAATGTATGTGTATTTCCTTGTGTTCACAACATAAAATGGAGGAGAGCATTATAACCAGACATTGAGGATGTATGTCTTTATTCGTGTTACTTATTCAAAATGAAGGTGTTTTTAGCATACAATCTAGTGCACAATATAAATGCAGCATTTTTTTAACATGTACTATAGCTTCGTTTGAGGGAAAATTGCCATTCTTTAATTTGAGTCTGAGTATGAATCCAGGCTCATAAGATTGAATAAATCCACTTTGAACTTTCATTTTGTGAAAATTGAAAAAAATCAGTGTTAAGTTTTTTCAGAAATTCCATACAAAATATTTTAATAAGATAACAAATTACATTTGATGTTGGAAGAGTGAGTAAAGGATGAAATAATTAGTAATAAATAATTTAATAAATAGCATCTTGCATTGGATCTTAGAGATATTCAACGGCCAAACCACAGAGATGATGCAGACTCAACCCAAAAGTTATAAATACTGACAAATTGTGAGAGACAGAAAGCTGATGTCACGTGTCCTCTCTCAGTCAACCATGAAATCACACAATAAACACTCGTTTCCTCCCGCTCGCCTTGTTTTTCTCCTCTGTTTGCGTTTGCTGGCCTCAGTAATGACTATTCTAAGCACGAAACCCCATTCCACGGTGAGGTCAATGTTCCTCTGAGAGGCACTTAACAACTGCAGCATGCTGGGATACAGTATGTGTGCAGTGAATATTAACGGCTGTGTCTGCTAGTCATGTGGAGTTCTGAGAATGAGGTTCAACAGCTATAAAGTTGTGTACACCAACCTTTACAGATGTGTACAAATCGGCTAACCGGCCACAGATGAGTATGCGCAAACCCTGTGACCAACGACAGGACAGCCAGGTGAGACAGCTGAAGAAAATGAAAGAAAACAATCACACAGAACACCTCAGCAGCCACCCAGAATACCTTAGCAATGCCTTGGCAACCACCCAGAATACCATAGCAACGCCTTCACAACCATCCACAACACTCTTGCATGATGATGGTAAGTTTTGAATAGGCAAACAGCACTGTTAATAGAAATAATAAAAAAATAAAAATAAATAAATATTATTATATGTCAAGGCCGTAACCATGTCTTGAACATTGGGGGGAACACCATTTTTTTATTTTATTTAAAGAAATTACTATGGGTCGTTAAACATATCCATCATAAAAACAGTTGTCAAATGTTAAATGTTTAGCTACTTATATCTTACCACGCAAGCACTCTTTTATTGTAAAAACCAAAAGTGTTGTGTTGGAATTCACACTCATCTTCAGTGAACATTAAGCCCCGCCTTCTTTGATCTGATTGGTCATTATTTTGACTGATGAAATTATTTAAAATTTTTGATGAAAAAAATGCTTAATTTCAAACAAAATAAGTTACATAGTCAACCATTTAAATCTGTATTTACCCGTTCTAAACAAGCGTGCCGCACAAGTGCTGAAAAGTGAAGCCAAAACGTCTCGATTGCCCCCGGTGGCTGGTCCCAGTATAGCTCATAAAGCCAGCCTCTCCATGAAGTCTAATGGACGCGATGGAAACTAAACAATCAAATTACACTTCAAATGTATTTTTTCCAAAGATGTTTTCTGTCATTTTAGGTAGTTTTTAATCAAGCTGATTTAAGTTTAAGTGTTCGGGTTTTTTTTTTAAAGTATGAACATAGTTCGTTATTTGATGCTATAAAAACGTGAATGTGACGTCATGATTGACAGCTGTGATTGACAGCTTCTCTAAACGAAGTCACTGAGGCACCAACAGACTTTTTTTTTAGATTTTCGGGAGGAGATTGGAGCTTCAACTTTAATTTCTACCTGTCCATAACTGTTTATTTCACACAATAAACTTTTTACTAACGGATTCTGCGGGAATGAGTGGGGGCCTTGATATCGCGGCTTTACTTCCTGCTCATTACTGCGCAGAATCAGGTCTCAAATCTGCGCAAGATATCAGCGCCATATTAGGACTTTTGGCGGCTTCACTTTTCACCAATGGAAGGGGCGTTGAAGAAGAGTTGAAGAACTCACAGAACCAAAGACTAAGGCTCAATCCCAATTCACCCCTTGCCCCTACCCTTTGTTTTCGAGTGTACCCCATGGCCCTTAAAACAGAGTTACAAGGGCCAAAGGGTTGAAATATTCCCCTACGAAATGGAACAACCCTTCATGAACCCGATAAGTCATCAGTCGTCGATGATGGCTCTGACGTTACGGAAGCGACGAGTTTTTACAGGATTTCTCCATGACAACGACTGACAATGAGCACCGCTGCTCTTAACTTTGAGGAAACATGATGATTATAACGTTCCTTCCTCGAAATGTATGTCTTTTCTGTTTCTGAAAGGTAATTTATTATACAATTTCTTAATTTAAATGACTATATTATTATTATAAGAATAAATAAAGTGCATGGTGGTGTCATCTGGGGCTAAATTTAAATGTTTAACCGTTTGTGAAGCCATCTCGCCGCCGGTGATTCGCGATGCATTCTGGGAACTTTCTCGTAGCCCTCCGTTCGGAATGTGCCTCTGAAAAATCTCCGTTTCGAGGGCTATGTAGCCCTACCCCTTCGCCCTAACCCTTTATCACAACAAGAATCGGGACACCCTACCCCTAGACGTGAATGCGCAAAACGGAGGGGTAGGGCTGTAGTAGGACAGCCCTCAAAGTAGGGCTGTAGTAGGGCTGTCCAAGACCGGACTCGAGTCCTGACTCAAGACCGTTTTTCTATGGTCTCAGACTTGTCTCGGACTCGCTGGTGTTCGGACTCTTGACTTGTCTCGGTCTCGGCCACTGGTCTTGCCAAATACGGCTTTTGGTCTCGACCGAGTCCAGGTGTCTTTATTATGTTCCCAGTAAGCACACATAAAAGCTGTTTATTTGCGCGCCGTTTATTTGCTCTGGTGTGAGCCGCGATTGCGCCAGAACCAGCCAGTCATCGAGATAATTCAGCATGCGCACTCCCCGGACTCTCACGGGAGAAAGCGTTGCGTCCATGCACTTCGTAAATGTACGGCGTGCTAGAGACAGACCGAACGGCAGAATTGTGCATTGATAAGCCTACCCCTCAAAGGCTCAAGAATGGCCTGTGATGAGGGGCTATCTGGATGTGAAAGTATGCGTCTTTCAGATCCACAGTGAAACACTGCTATTATGAGGTATCACCATATGTCATATGTTTAAGTTCATCATACTTAAAAATCCTGGGTGTTGTGACACTGTTTTTGCTTTTAGATCAACAATTAATAACCCAAAATGATTGTCTTGATAATGTCATGCATAAGACTTATTTTTCCTGTCCTGGACTCGGTCTTGACTCGGACTCTAACCTTTTTGGACTTGGTCTTGACTTGGACTCGACTAGTCCTGGTCCTGGACTTTGTCTTGACTTGGACTCGACTAGTCCTGGTCTTGGACTTGTCTTGGACTCGACTAGTCCTGGTCCTGGACTTGGTCTTGACTTGGACTCGACTAGTCCTGGTCCTGGACTTGGTCTTGACTTGGACTTGACTAGTCCTGGTCTTGGACTTGGTCTTGACTTGACTTGTACTCGAATAGTCCTGGTCCTGGACTTGGTCTTGACTTGGACTCAACTAGTCCTGGTCCTGGACTTGGTCTTGACTTGGACTTGACTAGTCCTGGTCTTGGACTTGGTCTTGACTTGGACTCGACTAGTCCTGGTCCTGGACTTGGACTTGTCTTGGACTCGACAAAGGGGGTCTTGACTACAGCCCTACCTCAAAGTACAATATGATTACTTATTTAACATTGGCACCAACAATAACAACATATTTCTGGTTGAAATTAAATTAAAATTACATAATAACAGGTCGCAGTTGCTCAGCAGAAAGAAAGTTGTGCAGATGTTCTCATGCAGTTCTGAATGAAATGTGCTCCACATTGACTCATAAATCATGCAGTTATTATACAGCTGCTCTTATACAGCTTTTTAACACAGAGTTTAGGTTTGTTTGGCAAGGTAGTGAGATGGACATAATATATTACACAGTTAGAAAAATGTGTGTGTGTTTCTTTGAGCATTAGCGTAGGTATAACCGAGTTTTCCCCGACTCTGCCTCAAGGTGGACTTTATCATGGGCTTTCACCGGTTGTTTTATGAGACAGCGCATGATAAACGAGAGCTTTCCAATGGAAACGCAAATCAAATTTACCCCCGACAGGCAATCTGAATGACCGCGAGCCCTTCCGCTGAGTCAGGTTATACACGTCCATCACTCGCTGATTATCAATCAGGTAGTAATAGATTCCCATTTCTCAGAAATACACAGCAGTCTATTTGAGCCTCTCCATGTCATATGCTATAGGCTATCACACAACCATCTCAATGAAGTTTTGTGCATTAATGTGTTCATTTTTTGCCTGATTCAATTGCTCATGTTTCCTAGACTTCAGACATTTATGCATTATGATGAAAGCGACCAAAACCAGTGACCTCAGAAGCTTGTTTTTGTTTTACCAACACCAATAAGCTCTTGGGTAAATCACATGGTTTAATATTGTTTCTTTGAGTTTGTAATATGAAGGTAAAAAAAAAGTAATGAAATATGATTTCTGTACCTTCTTTTAGTAAATTTGAAAGACAGTGTATTTCTTTATTTATGGTCCTTGCAAAGAGATTGATTTTTCAAAGGTGGAAACTGGACATTGTGCCAACATTAGTGAGCATTATTGATATTGAGAAGTTACGATTTATTAACAATGACAAGCTAGATATATTTTGGAAAATTTGGAAGCCTGTATTAGATCACTTGGGAATGTGATAACTTTATACTGGTTTTTATATTTTATTATATCTTTGTAACTCTTAATTTATTTACCTAACTATTGGTATCTTGTTATGGTAGTATTTTTTTCTTTTTTTCTTTTCTTTTTTTCTATATTTCTTTTTTTCCACACCCTTCTGATGTTACCGCTGTGATCTAGAGTTCCCTTATTTTTATATATTTCGTATACCGTGCTATTGTTTCCTTTTTGTTCAGAAAAAACAAATGTCATATTAGAAAACTAAATAAAGTTTACCAAAAAAAAAAATATATATATATACAGGTCCTTCTCAAAAAATTAGCATATTGTGATAAAGGTTATTATTTTCCATAATGTAATGATAAAAATTAAACTTTCATATATTTTAGATTCATTGCACACCAACTGAAATATTTCAGGTCTTTTATTGTTTTAATACTGATGATTTTGGCATACAGCTCATTAAAACCCAAAATTCCTGTCTAAAAAAAATAGCATATTTCATCCGACCAATAAAAGAAGTGTTTTTAATACAAAAAAAAAAAAGTCAACCTTCAAATAATTATGTTCAGTTATGCACTCAATAGTCAATACTTGGTCGGGAATCCTTTTTGCAGAAATGACTGCTTCAATGCGGCGTGGCATGGAGGCAATCAGCCTGTGGCACTGCTGAGGTGTTATGGAGGCCCAGGATGCTTCGATAGCGGCCTTAAGCTCATCCAGAGTGTTGGGTCTTGCGTCTCTCAACTTTCTCTTCACAATATCCCACAGATTCTCTATGGGGTTCAGGTCAGGAGAGTTGGCAGGCCAATTGAGCACAGTAATACCATGGTCAGTAAACCATTTACCAGTGGTTTTGGCACTGTGAGCAGGTGCCAGGTCGTGCTGAAAAATGAAATCAGATGGAAGCATGAAGTGCTCCAAAATCTCCTGATAGCTAGCTGCATTGACCCTGCCCTTGATAAAACACAGTGGACCAACACCAGCAGCTGACATGGCACCCCAGACCATCACTGACTGTGGGTACTTGACACTGGACTTCAGGCCTTTTGGCATTTCCTTCTCCCCAGTCTTCCTCCAGACTCTGGCACCTTGATTTCCGAATGACATGCAAAACTGAGCAACAGTCCAGTGCTGCTTCTCTGTAGCCCAGGTCAGGCGCTTCTGCCGCTGTTTCTGGTTCAAAAGTGGCTTGACCTGGGGAATGCGGCACCTGTAGCCCATTTCCTGCACACGCCTGTGCACGGTGGCTCTGGATGTTTCTACTCCAGACTCAGTCCACTGCTTCCGCAGGTCCCCAAGGTCTGGAATCGGTCCTTCTCCACAATCTTCCTCAGGGTCCGGTCACCTCTTCTCGTTGTGCAGCGTTTTTTGCCACACTTTTTCCTTCCCACAGACTTCCCACTGAGGTGCCTTGATACAGCACTCTGGGAACAGCCTATTTGTTCAGAAATTTCTCTCTGTGTCTTACCCTCTTGCTTGAGGGTGTCAATGATGGCCTTCTGGACAGCAGTCAGGTCGGCAGTCTTACCCATGATTGCGGTTTTGAGTAATGAAACAGGCTGGGAGTTTTTAAAAGCCTCAGGAATCTTTTGCAGGTGTTTAGAGTTAATTAGTTGATTCAGATGATTAGGTAAATAGCTGGTTTAGAGACCCTTTTCATGATATGCAAATTTTTTGAGATAGGAATTTTGGGTTTTCATGAGCTGTATGCCAAAATCATCAGTATTAAAACAATAAAAGACCTGAAATATTTCAGTTGGTGTGCAATGAATCTAAAATATATGAAAGTTTAATTTTTATCATTACATTATAGAAAATAATGAACTTTATCACAATATGCTAATTTTTTTAGAAGGACCTGTATATATATATATATATATATATATATATATATATATATATATATTACCGACCCCCCCCAAAAAATGCGACAAAGTCCTTTTATTGGTAAATTATGAATAATTATTTTTTTCTTTGCATTAATCAAATTCACCTATTTCCTGCAATGTGATTTACATACTCTTTCCATTGAATATCTCAAACCCCTTTGCTCTCATACACACACCTAACCTCGATTTGTTATCTAAAACACTAATGCATATGATAAACTCATCAAGCATCAGAGCTTGACGTCCCTGGACTCCCATCAGACATTTCATATGAGATAGTTTGCAATTTGTCTCCGGGACATGATGCTAATGGTTGAACATTTAGCGCTAATATGAGATGATGTTCGGAACAAGCAGGTGGAAGAAACGTTCTGCTCTCTGATCACCAAAACAAACCCAGATTAGCAGATGGCTAATGCCAGACAGAATGAGATTGACATGAGATCCCATCGTCAATGTAATTCTGTGGGGGGGTTTTTAAGGGTTGCTTTTTTTTTTTTTACCCTGTGATGTGTGATTCAATTCAATTCAGATTTATTTGTATAGCACTTTTCACAATACATATCGTTTCAAAGCAGATTTAGAGAGTCCACATTACAATTTAGAGTGATCTGTTATCAGAGGTAACTTTCTTAGCTGTGTATTTCAGAAATGAACATATACAAAATCACAGTTAGCTAAAAATTTATTAATTTAAAGGGTAACTAAACTCCTGGTCAGAGCCTGACAACACCCACTGGGAATATTTTAAAAATGCTGGAAAAGCGGGCAGAGCCCAGCAGAGATCGAAGGGACGAACCGAGGGCGGGGCTAAGCGTGGGGGGGGGGGGATTTATGGGGGTGCACCTGAGACCCGCAGTGACGGATTAATTGACAGCTGCTGTCAGACTCGCTAAAATGGAGAGCGACTGGAGTGACGCAAGTAGCTTTGCAACAGAGCGGTCATTTGAAGTCGAGGACTTTTCTCCCCCACCTTCACCTGAAGTGGAGGATGTTGAATTGTCTGTGGACACAGGGCCAGAGCCATATCAATTCATATCAAACTGCGGTCTTAGCTCTTTTAACATCTTTCCAGGATTATTATTACTATACGTTCAGTATATTTTGCTGCTATGTGAAAAAAAAAATATCCAGCAAAACGCGCGTTTGTCGACACCAGAGGGTTAAATTTAGCCTAATAGGAAGGAACATAAATTGTGATTAAAAAATATATGCTCACTCACATCATGACAGTGGTGGCGCTTCGGTGGTGGAGTCCATGCAGGAAGAGCAGCGTTTGGCACTGCGTCGCTTTTCAGCGCGAGCTGTGTGGAGAAGCCCATTTCCACCTCTATTGGGTTGGAGAAGCAATCCCGCGTAAAATGCAGGTTCAACACTCGAGCGATAGGCGGGAACTCACAGTCTTCAAGGCCAAGTGCATGGAACCACTGGCGCCTAATTTCCAAGTCTGGTGGAAAGTTATGCAGTCCAGCAGTGCTGTTGCAACCAGCAACACTACACCTACGTACCATCCTAACCACTGTACTAAATACAGATAAAGCTAATGCTAAAAATCTACGCTATCCTAACTGATGCAATACTATGCTACTAACTATGCTTCTAACAATACTAACAACACTAACAACTATGCTAATTAACTACCTAGGCTACACGAAATAATCTAAATAACTATATAAATGCTATGCTAACTAGATGCTAATATACGCTATCCTGATCGTTTACAATACTCGTAATTCCAACTCCTGACTCGCTACAGTAGTTTTGACGGAACCAGATGCTTTTATAGACCTTATGTAGCCACGCCCCTTTTCAGCGCTGCGCTCGTTGTCTTTTGTCTTCCGGTCTGTATTTTCACAGCGATCCTGCGTATTTATGAATGAACGGCTTGTTTTAAAATCTTCCCGGTCTACTGACATTTGTTAAGACATCTGCTTTAAACATTACAATCCTCATAATAACTTTCGTTAACTTTAAATTAAGTAAATCCATTTCAAAAGCTAATTACTCCTGGACAGCAATGCCATAGAAATATACAGAGCGACCGCAAAAACGGAAGTTCAAAAACAATATTCTAAAGATGGGTCTATACCAGGGGCTTTATGAAGCTCCATTCTTACAGATCATTAACTAAAAAAAGTTGTTTTAGTGTTTAGTTACCCTTTAAACAATGCAATAATTTAAGGCAGAAACAATGAGCTCATTGAAGTAATGGATACTTGTTTGTTAAAAAATGTAGCATTGGTGCATGTTCATTCAGAGTTGCGTCATCTGAAGTCTTCGTGTCGTCAATAGTAAATAGCGAGGCTTTTCTTTATATTATTGGGGGAAATTATTAAGGGATGGAAGCTGAGTTTAAAGTTTCATCACCACTCAATATGTGGCAGATAAACACCACAATAGTGTTTATATTTACAAAATATCATTAATATGACCTCACGTCCCCCTTGCATGCATGTAAAACACCCGGGAGACATTTTCACCATTTCCACATGGAAAGAAGTATAAAATAGGAGCCGCCACATGAGCAAGACATGCACGCAGATGGATGAAAATATGCTCAACAGATGGAAAAAGTCAAAAATGTGTAAAACCTGACTGGGAACTGACAGTGTCCCATGGAGCATTTTCACTGCGTCTGAACTTCAAAGAAGCATCTGGATTGGCCCAAACCTCCTCGGGGAAACACGTCCTCAGTGGACACAGAGGATCTGACTTATCACACAGTTTCAATGTCCAACGTCATGTCCATTGTGCAAAATTAAACATCAGTTTACCAGGGAATGAGTAGTTGATATGAGGATGTCACATCAGGGGTCAATAAAGCCTGTCAGGAACATGTTATAGGTTACATTTCAAAGCTAGATGAGTAATATTTTGCATGAAGAAATTGCAAAATTTATATAACAATTAACCACATGAAATTTGATGTTAATTGACTGATAGATTGATTACTTTATTATCCCCATGGGGAAGTTTTTGTTGCTTGTGTTTCAACATACTGTACAAAGAACCAACAATAGACATAAATATAAAAACACTCCCATCATCACCATCATCACAACTCTCAAACTTATTAAACAGAGGATGCCATATGATTTTCGTAGCTTTACAAAGGCATTTGGTTTGATAAATTTGTTCTAGACCTATTAGAGCGATACCAAGTAGTTTACTTGCAAAACTAATGCAACGATCAAATCCAGGCTACACGTCATAGTACGAGTCCTCCAGTGCGGTTTTGGTTTTCCCAAAGTGGGAAAGTCGAAAAAAATAAATAATCGGAAGTCGGATGTCTCATCGGAGACATCGGATGTCTCATCGAAATTAGACATTTGTTTGGTTGATCAAGCATCTCCGCTAACCTAGTTTAGCGTCTCATGAGGCTTGATCCGCTTCTGTCAGAGGAGCTTCTGTTTGGGCTCAGATAGGAAAATAAAACATCAAATGTGTTTACATAAAAGTTCTGCGCCATCAATCACAATAATGAAACCGTAATCTCATTTTCTATAATGCATGATTTAAATTTTTTTTTTTTTTTTTTGGGTAGTGTCTTTTTTATGGTATTGTTTGGTATGTGTTTTTGTTTTATGCTACAGTGAACATCTATAAATGTGTCTTCGATGTACTTGTAGGGCGAGGTTAGGGGGGCCATATACATGTTTTTTGCATATGGGCCCGGGACTGACTTGCTATACGCCACTGGTCAGAAGGGATGAATTGGGCCCAAAATCACCTGATTATCTCGTAGTGTGTATGTGCCTTAAGCTGATGAAAGGTTGCGTCAAATTCTCTGAACCATTAAACTGAATTACAACCCATGTCATTCAGAGGAATGACCGTGATGCGCTTTGATTTGTGCAGAAAATCTGGAATCAATTTGGGAGGGAAAGACTGTAAGAATTAAGATGCCATATAAAGAAGCACGAGAGCTCGGGCTTCAGCGATGTGTGTGAAGGGATGAAGGGAATTCAGTGAGCAATGATACGTTAAACAGGGTTTTGCAGATTAATCCACCTTTGCATGATGTTCTTAAAGACTTCACATGAGGAGACGATTAGCAGAACGGTTATCCTGTATGGATGGAAAACCCAAAGGAATGTTATTCCCATCCAATGCTGCGCAAACTGGCAAAAACTGTATCTTATTACAAGCTATCATACTTTTAAGTACTGTAGGTAAAGTACATTCATGTGTGTATATATATATATATATATATATATAGAGAGAGAGAGAGAGAGAGAGAGTTTAAATATTAACATATTTATATATATATACAGTCAAACCAAAATTTATTCAGACACCTCCAACATTTCTCACATTATCACAGTTTATTCGCTATAGTTTATAAAATGGTAATAAAATATGAGAAGAACTCAGTTGATATTTGACTGGTTTTGTCCGTCCTTCTGTTAGACTCTCACACATGAATTATGTTGAATATCTGTCAGCTGTTAAATTTAACTACACAATTAGATAATACCAGTTTAGCTCAAACAATCACCAAGCAATGCTTCATGTTGTTCAGTCTGTGGTGTAAAAAGGTGCATTAGTTATTAAAGAAAAAACACTTCAGCAAAACATGATCAGCTCAAAGTGTCCCAATCTTTTTTGCTCCCAAAGTTTTACTGGTAGTCACTGTATGAAGAATATTTGTGTATAATATGTCACAGTTTACTTAATTTTGCTCTCCTTACTTACATAAATTAATTATAGTGTCCTGCACACACTAGTGAAAAAATAAAAATTATATCTGGTGTCTGAATTTTTGGTTTGACTGTATATATAAATGAACAGTGTTCGGAGTAACGCGTTACAAAAGTAATGCATGATTACAGTAACATATTAGTATTAACAATTTAGTCAAATGCAACCTTTGTCTAAAACCAAAAGAACTATCGACGTCGTGAAATAGCACTAGCAATTTAAAAAAACATCTCATACGGTGCCATGCGACCACTCCACTTACTGAGAAGAGAAAAAACACGCATATATAGGCCTAAGGGTCTCTATTTGTTCTGTGTTTTCTTTCTAAGCAGTTAGGCTATGTTTAGCCTATATGTTAATTTCTATGGACTAAAATGACTGAGGCTGAGGGTTGGTCCTCCAATTGCACTTTATACTTCCCGAGAAAGCATAAGCTATGCTCATCATGACAGTTTTGTGTTGTGAACCTCTTGAATTCAAAGAGAATAAAATAATGGCAACAATAAGAAAAGCACAAATGTGCATCTTGTCATGGTATTAGAGTTTACATACAGTTCTGTTGTGTCTAACATGAATAGACTCAAGTTATTCCCAGATAATCACTTTACCTGTACCATACTTTTAACAGACTTGGATCGACTTGTCATCCTTTCTTGCATTGTCTTGAATCTTCACTTTGCCAATGATATGCTATATTGTTAGTAGCCTGGATCTATGCTTCATCATATCACCTTCTACTGGATGTAAAATGCTCTGTATTTTGTCATTTTACAATGTTAAGTTCTACTTCTGCAGTTATTTTGGTGAAAGTAACTCAAAAGTAATACAGGAGTAATCTAACGCATTACAATTCTGAGACAGTAATATTGTAAGGTAAAGAATTACTTTTAAATAACAGTAACAAGTAATCTATACTGTATAACAGTTTGGAAGTAACTTGTACAACACTGTAAATGGACTATACAACGGCTTGTATTTGAATCGCTGTGTAAACACAAAGCTATGATTTCCCAGCATACGTCTCCTTCTGAGAGTTGGAACTAAAACCCCAAATAAATATAAACACTAAATCAAACTGAACAAGCAAAAGCCTGTTGAGGAAAAGCTTGTCAAGCGGTCGAATAAATCACGATCTCTCGAGAGACATGCGGTTCAATTTCACAAATAAACACCAGCCAAAATCTGATATTATTGCACATCAAATTAATTTGCCCAACACTTGTTAATGTACAAAAAAAACAGTATTATTTTGTTGGCTAAAGGCACACTGCTGTTCACTTTCAGAAGATGTTTTCTTGTCACAAAAAGAATGAAACGCGTATGTAGGTTATATAATTTTAAATAAGTTTTAAAGATAATTTAAGTTTATTTTACACATCCATTATCGTATCGCATATTGAATAACGCATTATTTTATGAGTTATCGCATTTTTCAGCCCTAATGTAAACCCGAATAAGTTGGCAAAAATGTAAGGCAATCAATTGCCACAAATTTTTTAAGTTAAGAAATTCAAAGTTTAAGTAAGCAGAACTGGCAGATTTTTATTTTGTACTTATACATTTTAATTGTTCTAACTTGAAATGTTTGAGTACACTAATTCATACATTTAACTTCAAATTTAATGTGATCTCAATGTGAATACGTGTATTAGTATAAACTTTTATAAAGTTTGCTAACATACTCATTTGTTAACATGTTAACAATAGTATGTTATACAGTAGCACTTGCAGCAATATAAAGGTTTTATTTGCTCTCAAATCAAGCTCATGCACCACTTATCACCATGATGGTAACTATCCTAAAAACAACAGTAACAGAAATTCTTCTAAATTAGCATAACAAAACATTAATCATTACTAAATCACCCACTTAACATTAATCTTGCACACACAAAAAAAAACATTATATTACTCTTAATTTTAGCATTTACTCTCCCTTTTGAGTGCCATCAGCAAAGCATGCTGGGAAATAGATTTCAGTTTCAGTTAAACGTAAGTTCGTCTAAATTAAAAAAAATAATTCCACAAAACTCAAAACAATTTCAGAAACAGTTCAGTTTACTTAAAATATTTCCATTCTGTGAACTTGAAAGAAAAAGAAAGTGCTAAATACTCATAAAAGTTAGTTTGACTGAACTAATTAGTTTAATTTAAGTTTGTCCTACTCAAACCAATTCATTATTTTGAGCGTTAGGGTTCTTCCAGTCTGAGTTTAGGATCCTCCATCCGTGCATACTTTAAAAAAATCAAACAGAACAACCCATTACAGAACATTACTCGCTTGAAATATTAATCCATCCAATGGGAAAGAGTGAATAATGCCATGAAACCCAAAGTAAACATGCAGGAGCTGCTTAGGGACAACAATAAAAACTTGTATCAACAATTAGCTCAACTTGAATATGAAGCTCGGCGCTGCAGCGAAAGATTGATTCCAGATGGAGACTAAAGTTGAGAGTAAGCTTATGGAATATTATATTCCCCGGAACGGTGACGGACAGATATGTAAACACGATGCTTAACACATTTCCAGCCGTGGTTGTGTGGTTTTATTCACACATGTACCCAGAGCTGCTGGCAAATTCCCGTCTGGGTTGTTTAGATGAATTCCCGAACCCCCTCATCCTAAAGTGTTGGAGATGTGATGTAATTCCCTCTTACCCTGAATTTTATATGTATGTAATGTGAATATGTCTTGTGTTTTTTGTTCAGGGTTTGTGTCTTTTCTTTCTTTTTTTACTACTCATCTTATTTATTTATTAAAGTGACAATATTTAACTTTGCAGCACTAAATGATTTTTGCATTTAAATTTAATGTGCAGTTTGTTGTCATTGCTTCCAATTTTAACACATTTGTGAACGTCAGTTGACAAGCATTAAAAATTATTATTTTAAAAGTCTAAACATGTTTTTCATTATTTCTTATAGTTTTATAGTAAAGCACAGGTGAAATTATATGAATAACCCAACAAAAATAACCCATAGCAAATCCATTAATGGTAAAAAAAAATGGATTTTTTTGGGGTTTTCTCAACAACCCAGCCTGATGGGTTAAAATGTCACTGGGTTAATTTAACCCAGCATGTGTTCTGTCCAATATTTACCGAGCGCTGGGTTGCCAATTGCGTTGTTTTTAACCCAGCCATTTTTAGAGTGTGTATAGTTATTTTATGTGCTGGTGAAAGAAATAAAGAATAAAGAATACAATACAATACAATACAATTATTACTTCAAAGAAAGACTGAAGAATTCTGATGAATTCCAAAAAAATTACACACATTACTTTTAAAGGTGTTAAAAGTTTCAGAGATGTGTCAAGAGATTCAGATGTAAGTGTGCTTTAAAATCAAAGGTTTCAAGGTGAGACACAACAGAAAAAATCCCAAATCCTCTCTGTAAAAACCTTTCAACAAAATGAAACAATAGTTTCGAATCTGGCTTTATCCAATGTTCAGATTTTAATTCTGGAAAATTATGCAGATTAGTGCATATTTACCTAGATAATGCATTATTTGCATATTAAAAATAGTATTTCAGACGACTTCTAATACAAAAAATGCAATGTTTTCAATAACCAGGGGAAATATATCTATTTTTCTACCCTAAAATGCAATATTAGAATATTTGATTGAAAATTTTGGTTCAAAGCAGCAATTTGCATAATTTAAAAGGCAGACTAACTTCATAAAGCATTTGAGCTCCATTAAAACTCGCTAAATGTCTGACCGATATTTCTAGACACATTTGTCTTCATGGAATTAGGCAAATCCTGATGTTTATTTGATTTATCTGTAATGTTGCATGGAGTCTGTCAGTGAGAGGCTTCTAGCCGCGTTTCTGTTTTAATAATCAGAAGCTTCTGGCTCTGAAAGTGGAATAAATTCTTTGCCAAAAGGAACGCAGCACTTTTGAACAAAAATACACAAGCAAAGTTACACATCTGCAGTTTAAAGACCTCCTCAAAGATGATCACTTGTTTTTTTCCCTACATAAGCACATTTTTGCACAATTAATGCCTAAAAAAATGTATTTAATCAGAATGCACGGCTACTTTTGAATGGCTGTCAATGGAGAAAAAGCTTTTTACATGCATGATAGTGTAGTTACGACATCGACCAGCAGGGGCTCAAAAACATGAGCGGATCTGCACATCTTCAGCTCTAATGTGTTTTGAGACGAGTTTAAAATGAACTCCCTCTCCTCAGATTCAAGCAAGCGTTCCAGAGTCATTTCTGTCAGCATGAATCACATGAGATGAAATGATGGAGACAGATGATCCTGAAACTAACATCTGATCTTACACACATTTGCTACATTCATCTGTTAGGACAGTTGTGTTTAATGCTCAGGCAAACCGAGTAACACATGCGGAAGACACTGATCTGAAGTTTCCACAGAAGACACGGAGATGTTAAACTGGATAATCAGGGAACATTCAGAAATAACATTTCCATAACTTAATGGGAACGTCAGCAAAACGTTCTTTGAATATGATTTCCAAATACATATGGGGTTTTCAAAAAACAGTCCATAAAACTTGTAGTTCATAAAATATACCTCAAAATCCACTGTATTTTTATTACATATAAAATTATAAGAACAAGAACATTACACTTTTGTTTTAATCTGTTTTTTTAAGGTGAGACACAACAGAAAAAATCCTCTCTGTAAAAACCTTTCAACAAAATAAAACAATAGTTTTGAATCTGGCTTTATCCAATGTTCAGATTTTGATTCTGGAA
This sequence comes from Gila orcuttii, assembly GCA_026230005.1. Taxonomy (NCBI): domain Eukaryota; kingdom Metazoa; phylum Chordata; class Actinopteri; order Cypriniformes; family Leuciscidae; genus Gila; species Gila orcuttii. The sequence goes on from JAPDVR010000025.1 coordinate 3,163,279, forward strand.
AATTATGCGGATTAGTGCATATTTACCTTGATAATGCATAATTTGCATATTTAAACATAGTATTTCAGACGACTTGTAATACAAAAAATCTAATGTTTCATATATATACCTCAAAATCCACTGTATTTGTATTACATATGAAATTACAAGAACAAGAACATTACACTTTTGCTTCATCCGTTTTAAAAACGCCATGACTTTATGTATTAAGCTTTATCACCCCAATCTGTTTCGCTGCACTGTTGCTCTGGGCCTCGAATGTTACTCTAATGAGTCATTATAAACGTCTCTAATATCTTAAATCTTCAATATTAAAACCGCCTGAAGCACCCGAGATTAAGAAAGGAATAATCTCAATGTTCACGGTGGTGAAAACACTTCGTAGCTCACGTCTGAACATTGCTTTTGACACCGCCTCGACAATCCATTATGGTTTTAGCAGTTTTTGCTTTCTTTCACAGCGACCTCAGAGTCGCTACAGAAAACAGATCCTGTATGTGAGAAGAAGTGTTTTCTGTTTTGCATAAGAGAGTTTTATAAAAGCTATAAATCTTCATGTGTCTTCTATAAATCACAGTGTCTATTTAGCGTTTAGCTCAGAGATCTGTGTAAAACACAAACACGTGAGAAAACAGTTCGTAAAAGATGATTGTGCAACAGTTTCCAACTTCTGATTTGAACTCTTGAGAAAAAGATGTGAAACCGGCCTAAAGTTTTATACTGGCCAACTGTAGTGCCATTTTTAACACAAAAAAAGCAATATGACTCCATCAACATATCACAAGACTTTCTTCTACTTCCACTATGAAGTTTCCCCGTTGAAAAAAATAGGTTTTAGCATAAACTTTATTTCCGTTCAAATGTTTGGGGTCGGTAAGAAATCTCTTCTGCTCACCAAGCTCATTTATTTGATCAAAGATACAGTAAAAATAGTGATATAATATTACAATGTAAAACAGCTGTTTTCTAAGTGAATATATAGTAAAGTGTAATTTGATCAAAGCTGAATTTTCAGCATCATTACTCCAGTCTTCAGTGTCACATGATCCTTCAGAAATCAGTATAATATGAAGATTTGATGCTCAAGAAACACTTATGATTATTATCACAGTTGAAAACAGCTTACTATTTATGTGTAAACTGTGATACATTTTATTTTACATCAAACTACAACTGACACGAGAGAAAAATGAATATGAAGTTGGATCAACTTAAAGTGGAGGAGGAATTATATTTCTTATTACAAAGACTATAATGCATATTCATGAAATATAGCAAAATATTAAGAGGCCTGTCTGACTGAAAACAATAATTATTTTATTTTCCAATGGCAATTTTTTTTCTTCTTCTTGTTTTAAGCATAAATCTAACTAAATGTAATGAGAAAAACTGGCAATGAGGTAAGAATAAATATTAAATCATTAATAAAGGAACGTTCCAGATTCAATACAAGTTAAGGTCCTCGCACACTGATTTCCGAAATTTTCACACATTAAAAAATAAATACGACCTCATGTTGTGTCCATCTCGTTTACACACTCCTCCGAAATCTCGTCCGTCATAAAAAAATTCTGATCGGGTTTTGATTGCGTTTTTTCTCATCCGTAGCAAGCATTTTGAGAGGTGTTTTGACAATTCAGAGCCACCGAAAGACTTATACGAAAAAATGGATATTAAAAATTTCTGACTCAGTGTGTAAGAACCTTTAATCTTAATTATAAGAAAGAGACTTCATTTCAATTCATCTTCATTTAGCATTATTTTTGGCAGAAACAGAACATTTATGCATAACACATGAATAATGATTCTGTCTGGTAACAGTTCAAAAAGCACTTTCACATTATGAAACAATTAATCAAAGTGTAAATCAAAACTCACAACAGAAAACAATAATAACCAGAGAGAAGCGTGTAGAGTGTATTCGGCGCAGGACCAACTGGACGGACATGGCTTGAAATCGGCCATCTTTGCACATGGACACTGAGTTCTGCAGCCAGATTGAGCCAATCACCTGAGCCGTAGACACCATGTGACTAATGATTGGCTGATGACATCACAGAAAATTGTAGATCATCAGAATCCACAGCTACTTTGTCAGTGGAGTTATATTATATTATATTGTATTATAGTTATGTCCTATCATCATTAAAGAACCAAACAGTAATGCTGGATAAAACAAGTACGAACCCAAAAGGTATTCTATACATACTTTAAGAAAACTCAACAACATCTCTAACATCAGAACAACTGAACCAACTAACACACAACCACATGGAAAAAACACTAAAGGTAGAAGTAACTCAATCACATTGTTCTGCATGTTGGGATCTAAAGTGTTGGATGCAATTACAATCATGATTATGATCAGAATTATTGTGAGCGTCACTCCAAAAAGAGCGGTGATCACAAACACACACAACATCGTGAGTTCTGCACCAACTCCGCAAAACAAGAACAACAGGAATAATTCTCGGACGTTCATTTTTTTTAGCTCAAATGACAACTTTAAAAATGCAAAAGCGCCGATTGCGACTCCAATAGAAGCAAAGCATGCTATGAAAACATCAGACAAAGTCCTTATGCTAGCGATCGACCCAAGCGTCACTCCTAAACCCACCGTAAATAAAAACTCTGTTCTGATTTTTCCCATGTTGTTTAACTTGCGCATTGGTAAATATTGAATAAAGACAGTCGCAACTGTGGAGCACAGAGCCAAATTTAGTGCAAAAGCAACATGTGGACCCAAAGCATTTCTGGTAGATGCCATAAATGTCACAAGTCCAGCTAAAGTAGCCTGAAAAATTAATATTTTGACCTTCCTTTCAGTAGCCAGAACAACTACAATCAGTGACATAATCAGACTGCATCCGACTACTCCTAAAGTGTCCGACACTGCAGATGAAACCTGATTTTCTTCAAGTTTGCCGCCTATTTCTTTTAGTCTTTTCAAAAGCTCCAGCCTTTCGGATTCTAACCGTTGTGTCTCATTCAGTGCTGAGAAATATTCTGCTGCATTGAGCTGAACTAGCTTGTGTATTTCTGCTACGAGAGCTGCTGTTTGAGCAGGTTTGGGTTCAGAGTCTCTGATCATGTGAAATCTGCCTCCACATGCGTTAATCATTTCTCCAGCGATCCCTCTGGATGCTCCTGTCAAACGTTCCTGGTGATTTTGCTGCAGAAGAACAATGCAGTACTGAAGAACTTCTGCTCCCAGCAGATCCTGGACTCGTTTCACAACATCACACTCTTCTGATTCTTGATCTTCCAGATTCAGGAGCATTAAAACGGCGTGAGGTCCAGGAGCCGAGAGAAACAGCGCTGTTGTGAAGCTCTGTCTCGCTGTGTCGTCCTCACAGAGGTTTGGTCCAGTGACCAGCATCATTCTACGACCCTCGTCTGTAATTACTGGAGTCTTTACAATCTCTCTGTCCTCCTGTCCACCGTCTTTCCTTCCTGACAGAATCTCTGCAGCGCTGAATCTGGAGTCGCCTCGCATTCCCACTATCAGGATTCTCACATCATCATCGTCATGAGAAGCTGGAAGAGAAAGTTAAAAATTAAAATATCAGAAAGTATTATTTGAATTAAAAGTAAATAATCTACTAACTTTACAGTGGTTGGTCTCTAATGTAATTGCTCAAGAAAGCCATTTTTGGTTTAACCCTTTGATGCACAACATGGGTCTAAAGTGACCCGACTGAGTTTTTATTTTCTATATCTTTACAAGAAATTAATTTAATCATTCAGTATTCAATTCAATTCAATTCAATTCAATTCAAATTTATTTGTATAGCGCTTTTCACAATACATATTGTTTCAAAGCAGCTTTACAGAAAGTGCATTTCAGAAATGTACGTAAAAAATACAGTTAGTTAATCATCATGTATTAATTTAGGGCATAACATATCGCCGGCGTTGAGTCGTCTCTTCACAGGCGTCGAGTCGTCTCATCGCAGGTGTTGGGGACTCTGAAGTCTCCGTGAGAGGCTGGATACAGACTGTAGCTGAAGAACGCTATTTACCTCGGGACTAGCGTCCCGAGATAACAGCAGAAAAGCAGATGGGAAATAATTAGCGTAGCTGCTGTTCATAATATTAATGCATTCGATCTGGTTCAACAGTAGTATAAGAGGCAAGCATTATGTGAATGCTTGGCTGAAGAGATGCGTCTTTAATCTAGTTTTGAACTGGGAGAGCGAGTCTGAGCAACGAACAGTATCAGGAAGGCTATTCCAGAGTTTAGGAGCGAAATGCGAGAACGCCCTCCCTCCTTTAGTGGATCTGGATATCCTAGGAATGACCAGAAGCCTCGAATTTAGGGATCTTAAAGAACGCGATGGATTGTAGGGCGATAGAAGGTCCATTAAATATACAGGAGCTAGACCATTTAGGGCTTTATAGGTCAGTAATAGTACTTTGTAATTGATACGGAACTTAATAGGTAACCAGTGCAGAGATGATAAAATTGGTGTTATATGATCATATTTTCTTGATCTAGTAAGAACTCTAGCAGCTGCATTTTGCACTAACTGTAGCTTGTTTATTGAGGATGTAGGACAACCAGCTAATAAAGCGTTACAGTAATCTAGTCTTGAGGTCATGAATGCATGAACTAACTTTTCTGCATCAGAAACAGATAGCATGTTACGTAGCTTAGCAATATTTCTAAGGTGGAAGAAGGCTGTTCTTGTAACATATGAAATATGATTTTCGAAAGACAAGTTGCGGTCTAGTATAACACCCAGGTCTTTTACTGTAGTGGATAAAGTAACTGGACATCCTTCTAAATTAAAGTTGTATTGTACGAGGTTTTGTGGGTAGTTTTTTGGACCAATAAGTAATACCTCCGTTTTATCTGAATTTAATAGCAGGAAATTACACGTCATCCAGCATTTTATATCTTTAAGACACTCTGTCAATTTAGATAAGTTAGTGTTTTCATCTGGTCTTGATGAAATATATAATTGAGTGTCATCAGCATAACAGTGGAAATTAATTCCATGTTTTCTTATAATATTACCCAGTGGCAGCATATATATTGAGAATAGCAGAGGGCCTAACACCGATCCTTGCGCCACTCCATAGTCTACTGACGTTATCTTCGATTTTTCACCATTTAAACAGACAAAATGGTAACGGTCTGATAAGTACGATCTAAACCAGCTTAATGCCTGTCCCTGAACACCAGTGTAGTTTTGTAGTCGATCTAAGAGTATTTTATGATCTATAGTGTCGAACGCAGCACTAAGATCGAGTAGAACTAGTATTGAGATACAGCCTTGGTCAGAAGCTAAAAGTAAATCATTTGTAATTTTAACTAGCGCAGTTTCTGTGCTATGATGCGGTCTGAATCCTGACTGAAATTTTTCATAGATATAATTTTCTTGCAAGAAAGAGCACAATTGAGCGGACACAATTTTTTCTAGTATTTTAGATATAAATGGAAGATTTGAAATGGGTCTGTAATTTGCTAAGTTATTTTGATCTAATTGCGGTTTCTTAATAATAGGTTTTATTACTGCCAGCTTAAATATTTTTGGAACATGACCTAAAGATAAAGACGAGTTAATAATATTGAGAAGAGGCTCTTCCACTACAGGTAACACTTCTTTCAGTAGTTTAGTGGGTATTGGGTCTAATAAACATGTTGTTGGTTTCGCTGCAAAGATAAGTTTATTTAGCTCTTCCTGTCCTATAGTTGTAAAGCGGTGTAGTTGTTCTTGAGGGGCGATAATTGTGGCTGAATCATAAGACACCATAGAGGATTGTACATTTACAATTGTATTTCGGATGCTTTCTATTTTCTCATTGAAGTAATTCATAAAATCATTACAACTATACTGTAACGGAATATTTTGCTCTGGTGATGTCTGTTTATTTGTTAGTCTAGCCACGGTGTTAAATAAAAACCTTGGATTATTTTGGTTATTTTCTATTAGTTTGCGGAGATGCTCAGCCCTGGCTGCTTTTAGAGCCTTTTTATAACGTGACATACTGTCTTTCCACGCGATTCTAAAGACCTCTAAATTAGTTTGTTTCCATTTACGCTCTAAGTTACGAGTTTCTCTCTTGATAACATGTGTAGTACTATTGTACCATGGTGCTTTAGTTTTCTCTCTAACCTTTTTTAATCTAATTGGTGCAACAATATCTAATGTACTAGAGAAAATGGTGCTCAAACTGCTAGTCATTTCCTCTAGTTCATCTGTTTGTTGGGGTTCACTGAGCAGCTGAGATAGATCAGGTAAGCTATTTGTGAATCTATCTATAGTGGTTGGAACGATTGTTCTGCCTGGTCGATAACGTGGCGCAACATGGCAAATTTCAGCAGTACGTAATATGCACGTTACCATACAATGATCAGTGAGATCGTCACTTTGCGCTATAATATCTATATCGGTTGGATTGGTTCCATATGATATAATTAAATCTAGTGTATGATTTAGACGATGAGTGGGACCACTGACGTTTTGCTTGACCCCAAATGAGTTTAATAAATCTGTAAACGCAGCCCCTAACGCATCATTTGTGTTATCTACGTGTATGTTAAAATCTCCAACAATTATTGCTTTATCGGCATTGACCAATAGATCTGAGAGAAAGTCTGAAAACTCTTTTAGGAAATCAGCATAGGGCCCTGGAGGTCTATATACGGTCGCTAAGGCTAGAGATAATAGGGATTTCTTTCTTACATCTAAGAGCGTAACATTTAGCACAAGTACTTCGAACGAATTAAACCTGTGACCTGTTTTCTGAGTAACATTTAGGATATCTCTATAGATTGTTGCAACACCGCCGCCACGACCGATCGGACGGGGCTCATGCTTATAACAGTATCCTGGCGGAGTAGACTCATTTAGACCGAAATAATCATTTGGTTTAAGCCAGGTTTCAGTAAAGCACAGAACATCGAAATTATTATCTGTGACCATTTCATTTACAATAACCGCCTTAGGTGTGAGCGATCTAATGTTTAGAAGACCTAGTTTTAGAAATTCTTTTTGTTCACTGAGATTTAGATTTTCTGGTTTAATTACAATAAGATTTTTCCTAGATCCTAAACTAGATTTATTGTTTGGCCTCACTAGACGAGGAATAGACACAGTTTCTATATAATGTTCTACACTACTTGTATCAATTAAGTTGGGACAGCAGAGATTGTGATTTGGACTTTGACTTACTAGTCAGATGGTGTGTAACGTCTTGGAGATGTTGTCCGACAGCACAGCCGCTCCGATTCTGCTGGGGTGCAGGCCATCAGCACGGTAGAGCCTAGGTCGCTCCCAGAACAGATTCCAATTATTTACAAAGAGCAGTTTCTGTTCATTACACCATGATATTAACCATTCATTTAGAGCAAATAGTCTACTGAACCTTTCTTGTCCTAGTCGGTACGTGGGAAGCGGTCCAGACACGATGATCGTTGCCTCAGGCGAATTTAAGAATTCCAGGTATTCTTAAATTAACTTGTTTTTGATCATCACAAATCCTTATTTTTATTTTTCCTTTCTTACTTTTTGAATAAAAATTGTTTTTGTGTCACTACCCTTCTAATGCACAACATGGGTATAAAAAGACCCGTATTCATTGCCTATGTTATTTCAGTCATGGCTGAGTGTTTCTTTGCTGAATCTTTAAAATATATGTATTTTATCATTTGTTATTCCAGGTATTCATTAAATATCTTGTTTTTGATTTCCACAAATCATTATGTTTATGTTTCCTTTCTTAATTTATAAACAAACACAGTTTCTGTATTTCTACATCAATTTTACATACATGGGTCTAAAATGACCCGTATTCATTTCCTATGTTATTTCAGTCATGGCTGAGTATTTCTTTGCTGAATCTTTAAAATATATGTATTTTATCATTTGTTATTCCAGGTATTCATTAAATATCTTGTTTTTGATTTCCACAAATCATTATGTTTATGTTTCCTTTCTTACTTTATAAACAAACACAGTTTCTGTATTTCTACATCAATTTTACATACATGGGTCTAAAATGACCCGTATTCATTTCCTATGTTATTTCAGTCATGGCTGAGTATTTCTTTGCTGAATCTTTAAAAATATATGTATTTTATCATTTGTTATTCCAGGTATTCATTAAATATTTACATTTATGTTTCCTTTCTTACTTTATAAACAAACACAGTTTTTGTATTTCTACATCAATTTTACATACATGGGTCAAAAATGACCCATATAGAAATCTTTGATATTTGCACATTTTTGCAAGTAGGAACATATTTACTGCATAAATACTATTACTATAGTATTACATAATACTATAAACCTGCCACACATTTCACAACTCAACACAGCTGCTTTTGTATATTTGATGCAAGTCTTATTTTATTTTAACCACAGAAAATATTTGATATAAAAGATAACTGGATAGAAATCTTTGATATTTGCACATTTTTGCAAGTAGGAACATATTTACTGCATAAATACTATTACTATAGTATTACATAATACTATAAACCTGCCACACATTTCACAACTCAACACAGCTGCTTTTGTATATTTGATGCAAGTCTTATTTTATTTTAACCACAGAAAATATTTGATATAAAAGATAACTGGACATAATATTTGAATATTAGGCTATAGTTACCTTGACCATGAAATCCTAGTGAGAAATTACTTGTGAGAAAGAGAAACATATCCAATACTACTAGCTAGCTAGCTGTTGACATATTCTATTCTAGCTAGCTAATGTTAGCTACACTAAAAAAAGATGGGTTTTTAAAGGGAAACTCAGCAACTCTAGCTAATTCTTCGCTGATTTTCACTTTTGTTGTTGCATGTTTTCTCAGCGAGTTCCCCCTACAGCTTTGGGGCGTATATTTCACAACAATGTCATAAACAAACTCACTTGCGGCCCCTCCTCCCCCTACCACTGCTCATGACGTGCATTTTTTATTATCGGAGACGGACAACTCTATTGTGTGGAGCTATGTCTACCAAGGTGGGTAATACATCATACACATTGAGGGTGGCGTGTGTGTTTATGTCGAATTGCCGTAAAGCAGTTTGTGTTTCTCGCTCGTTCTCGCTTCTCACGAGACTTCCTATTTCCAACTTACCGGGACGTTAGTCCGCATGTTGCAAGGTTTGTTTTCCGCCTAGGAACGTTGGGGGGAGCGGGGAAAGTCACCATTTTCACCAGAACAGGTTATTAAACGGTTTTATTAAGTTGAAATAGTTGCCGAATGCCCCTTAAAGCGTATTTACATGTAATAGGCCTAAAAGTTCTATTAAGAACTGTATCGTCTTGAATAAGCCTTCATATGCTGAAATGGTTCTATGTGTTAAGAGTTTAGGGTCCTTTTTTTCCCGCCTTTTTGATTTTAAAATCTGTAACTGTCAAAGCCACCTGAAATAACATAGGAAATGAATACGGGTTATTTTAGACCCGTGTATGTAAAATTGATGTAGAAATACAAAAACGTCTCGGTTACGTATGTAACCCTCGTTCCCTGAGTAGGGAACGGAGACGTTACGTCGGATGACGACTAATGGGGTTTCGCTTAGAAAGCCTATCAACTTCGAGTATTACAAAATGAGCCAATGGCAAAGAAATGCCATGGGTCTGCGGAATTTGCATGACGTAACTCCGCCCCACCTCGTGGGTATAAAAGGAGGAAGTCAGGCGATCCCCGCGGTACAGCGGAAAGTGGCAGGCAGACGTAACGTCTCCGTTCCCTACTCAGGGAACGAGGGTTACATCCGTAACCGAGACGTTCCCTTTCGTTGTCACTCCGAGTTACGTCGGATGACGACGAATGGGGTTACCAGTCTAATCACGCCACCTTCTCAGCTGTCTTCCAGTGCCCTGCGTAAATCGAGATCCCTGTCCTAGACTGGACGAAGGACTCCATTTAACACATGAATACCAAGGTACACTGGGAAGCATATCCCAAGCTAGGGGAAGTATGCAATTAATGCCAACCCAGAGGGGGGGGACTTAGAGAATACACATATGACCCGAAGGAACATATGGAGAACACTGGGGTGTCCAGCCGCAGGTGGAATATTTCAACCCCAGGGGTGGCAAGGTGGCTTGCCAAGGGAAAGACACATGCTCAGAGAGGCTTACAGTGGAAATACACATGTGGGGGTCGCTCAGGGGAGGGACCATGCACACGGGAGGCACCTAGCCGACGCGCAGGCAAGAGACACTGGCGCCGACGTCAGGAGTGCTGGAGGAACTCAGGGCTTTCGGAAAAGCTCACCTGAGGAGAATATCGCACGTATCCAGTCCAAGGAGTGGAATGGCGAGCAAGCGAAGACACCTGAGCGAGTCTGGTACTAGCTAGTTGAAGCGAGTACATGAGAGGACACTGGCTCCACTCGGAGATTATAGAATCTGGCGAATGTGTTAGGTGTCGCCCAGCCTGCAGCTCTGCAGATGTCTGTTAGCGAGGCGCCATGCGCTAGAGCCCAAGAGGATGCCACACTCCGGTGGAGTGGGCCGTCACACCAAGGGGGCACGGTCGACCTTGCTGCTGGTAAGCCAAGGCAATGGCGTCCACTATCCAGTGAGACAACCTTTGCTTGGAGAGAGCCTTTCCCTTCAGCTTCCCACCATAACAGACAAAGAGCTGGTCTGAGGTCCTGAAACACCGCGTCCTGTCTACATAGGCGCGAAGAGCGCGTACTGGACAGAGCAGTGCCAAGGCTGGGTCTGCCTCCTCCGGGGGCAGCGCTTGCAGGTTCACCACCTGGTCCCGAAAGGGAGTGGTAGGAACCTTGGGCACATATCCGGGCCGGGGTCTCAGGATCACGTGAGAGAAAGCTGGTCCGAATTCCAGGCACGCTTCGTCGACGGAGAATGCGTGCAGGTCCCCTACCCTCTTGATGGAGGCCAGTGCAACCAGGAGGGCTGTCTTCATTGACAGGAACTTAAGCTCGACTGACTGCAGGGGCTCAAAGGGAGCACTCTTCAGGGCAGTTAGAACCACTGAGAGGTCCCAATAGGGAACGAGAGGAGGGCGAGGAGGATTTAGTCTCCTCACTCCTCTCAGGAACCTGATGACCAGGTCGTGCTTCCCTACCGACTTACCTTCGACTAGGTCATGGTGTGCGGCAATGGCGGCAACATAGACCTTAAGGGTGGAGGGAGACAGCCTTTGCTCCAACCCCTGCTGAAGGAAGGAAAGCACAACGCTGATCGAGCATCTCCGGGGGTCTTCTCGGTGAGAAGAGCACCAGACGACGAAGAGGTTCCACTTCAACGCGTAGACGTGTCTTGTGGACGACGCTCTAGCGGAAGTGATGGTAGCCGCCACCGCTAGTGGAAGGGTACTCAAACCTACCTCGAGCTGTCCAGGAGCCACACGTGGAGGCTCCGGAGATCGGGGCGAGGGTGCCAGAGGGTGCCCCGTCCCTGAGAAAGAAGGTCCTTCCTCAGAGGAATGGGCCAGGGAGGTGCTGTCGCGAGGAGTGCAAGTTCGGGGAACCAGGTCCGGCCGGGCCAATACGGCGCGACCAAAATGACCTGCTCCTCGTCCTCCCTGACCTTGCGCAAGGTCTGCGCAAGAAGGCTCACTGGGGGAAACGCATATTTGCGGCCCGGCGGCCAGCTGTGCGCCAGTGCATCCGTGCCGAGCGTGCCCTCGGTCAGGGAAAAATACAGGGCGCAATGGGTCGAGTCGTGAGAGGCAAACAGATCTATCTGGGCGTCCCCGAACTGGTCCCAAATCAGCTGAACCGACTGGGGATGGAGTCGCCATTCTCCAGGGAGGGGCTGAAGCCGTGAGAGCTCGTCGGCTGCACAGTTCAGGGCTCCGGGAATGAAAATGGCTCGAAGCGACCTCAGATGCTTCTGACTCCATAGAAGGAGGTGGCGGGCGAGTTGTGACATACGGCGGGAGCGTAGACCACCTTGATGGTTGATGTACGCTACAGTAGCGGTATTGTCTGAGCGGACTAGTACGTGTTGACCCCTGAGCAACGCCCGGAAGCGGTGCAGGGCAAGGCGTACTGCCAACAACTCGAGGCAATTGACATGCCATAGCCGCTGGGGTCCTGTCCAGGAGCCCGCAGCAGCATGTCCATTGCACATGGCGCCCCAGCCCGTGGTGGAGGCATCCGTGGAGACCACAACATGCCGGGAAGCTCGTTCCAGGGGGACACCCGCCCTGAGAAAACTGAGGTTCGACCACGGGGTGAGGAACTGACGGCAGGTCGGAGTAACTGGTACCCGGAGCGTGCCTTGATGCCATGCCCACCTCAGGACTCGGTCGCGAAGCCAAAGCTGAAGCGGTCTCATATGAAGCAATCCGAGCGGCGTGACCGCGGCTGCAGATGCCATATGCCCCAGGAGCCTCTGAAAATGTTTCAGTGGAACCGCATTCTTGCTCCTGAGATGTCTCAGGCAAGTCAGCAGTGACTGCGCGCGCTCGCTCGTAAGCTGCGCGGACATGGCGACCGAGTCGATGTCCATACCGAGAAAAGAGATCCTCTGCACGGGGCAAAGTTTGCTCTTCTCCCACTTGACCCGAAGGCCCAGACGAGCTAGGTGCCGGAGCACTAGGTCCCTGTGTTCGCAAACCTGATCTCGAGAGTGAGCTAGGATCAGCCAGTCGTCGATATAACTCAGGATGCGAACCCCGTGTTCCCGAAGGGGAACAAGGGCAGCCTCGACGACCTTCGTGAAGGTGCGAGGAGACAGGGCTAGCCCGAAAGGGAGAACCGCGTACTGGTATGCCTGCCCCTCGAAAGCAAACCGTAGGAACGGTCTGTGTCGAGGAAGAATGGAGACATGAAAGTAGGCGTCCTTCAGGTCGATCGCTGCAAACCAATCCTGGGCCGCACGCATTCGAGAACGCGTTTGGGGGAGAGCATCTTGAACGGCAGCCTGTGAAGGGAGCGGTTCAGCACGCGCAAGTCCAGGATTGGCCGTAACCCACCGGTTTTCTTGGGGACAGTGAAGTAGGGGCTGTAGAACCCGGACCTCATCTCGGCTGGAGGGACAGTCTCGATTGCACCCTTCGCCAGCAGGGTGGCAATCTCTGCTCTCATGATAGGGGCATTGCCACCGACCAAAGTGGAGCGGACTCCCCTGAAGCGGGGAGGAGACCGTGCGAACTGAATCGCATAGCCGAGCCTGATGGTGCGCGCGACCCAGCGGGACAGACGGGGAAGCTCTAACCAGGCTCCCAGGAACTGAACCAGCGGGATCAAGCGGACGACAGGCGTCCCCCCGGAGGGGCAGCGAAGCGGAGTAACTGGCCCAGACGTGGACGGCATAGCGGCCCGGTGTGGGGGCACAGTTAGCAACCGCGCCCTGACAGAGGGGGCCAGGGGAGGACCATGCTGGTCGTCCCGCGGGGGCCTGCTCTGGCAGGGGTCTGGCGACAGAGGGGGACAGGGGCGAAGCGGTCCGTGGACGGCACGCCGTGTCAAGCACCTCTGGGACAGAGGGGGACGAGGAGAGCACGGCTTGTGGGCGGCGCTCTGTGTCGTCCGAGAACTCTGTCTTCCCAGAGACGGGAGAGTCAGTTCTTAGGAGAATAAGGATTTTTCCCCGGCCCTCCACCGGGGAAAGGAGTGGTCCTGCTACCAACTCCTGGAAGAACTGAGTCCCATCTCTGTGAAGCCCGTCTCAGGAGCGCCGCTTAACCCGGTACGTAGCGGGGGGCGGGGCTGGAGAGGGCTGTGGCGTCCGCCCGCGGCTTCCAGAGCCGGCCCGTCTCTTTAAACGGGCGGGGTGGGAGCCGCGGGGGAGGCGCCTTTGGCAGTGGGCAGACCGAGGGATCTGAGCGGACGGCGGGCCATCGGGACAGAATCACGTCAGTCTGCACATAGGCGGTTGAGAGCTGTTGGGCGAAGTTCTCAACCGCACCGCCGAAGAGGCCGACCTGGGATATGGGAACGTCGGACAGACGGGGCCGCGCCACATTCAGCACATCAGACAGGTTCAGCCACAGAATGGTAGGCATCACCTGACCCAGGGAGCGTACGGCCACTTTCGTCGCTCGGAGAGCAAGGTCAGTGGCGGCGCGCGACTCCGTGAAGAGCCCTGGGTCAGTCCCGCCCTCGTGCAAGTCCATGAGCATCTGGGTCGAGGACCAGCAGAATGGCCATGGCCTGCAGAGAGGCGGCTGCCAGTCCCGTGGTGCTATAGGATCTCGCCACAAATGTAGACGAAAACCATAGACCACGGGCGGGTGCTTAGGATTGCGCCGAGAAGAAGCACTCTGAGGACACATAGCATCGCAACAGAGCGTTCAGCCGGGGGAACCCCAGTGTACCCGTGACAGCGGCCCCATCGAAGGGGGAAAGGCGGATGAGATCAGCGAGCGGTCCCGAGAAAACCAGGGGGTCTTCTGGGACTTCGAGATCTCATCATGCACGTCCGGGAGGGAAGGTATTGGGGTTTGCCGTGGACGAGGGTCGGCGGCCTTACCCAAAAACCAATCGTCCCAGGAAAGCATGGCCGTCATCTCTGGATCAGACTCAGGCACAGCTGTATGCACACCAGAGGGTGGCAGCTGTGACGAGTCGTCACTTCGCAGAGAATCAAACCCACCTTGTGAAGCTGCTACAAACATAGTATCATCCTCTGTAGCTTTAAATGAAACACACGGGCCACCAGAGGGTAGACTCGTGGGAATCACCTATTCACTAGCGGGCACCGCCGTTGAGGGGAGGCTGGGGTCACGGACACGGAGTCGGCGCCTTGTTCCAGACCAACACCCTGAGGTCACCCTGGCCACCAGCCGAAGATCGGGGGGTGGATGAGGGGACTCTCACTCTTGCGAGTTCACCGAGTCTCGACCTATATGACGCGATGATCATGTTCCCACAGAGAGAACATGAGTCATCCACGAGCGCTGCTCTAGTATGATCAAGCCCAAACATACCAGACAACGCTCGTGCCCATCAGAGTCCGATACCAAGCTGCCGCAACCATTCGCTTTTTTTTTTTTTTTTTTTTTTTTTTTAAATGCACGGGCGAGCCGTCTTTAAAAAGTGCGCTCTTTTAGAGAGAAAACTCAAGTGTTGAAGCGTCCGGGGAAGCACGCGCTCTCTGATGAACCACTGCAGAGATAAGCAGGAAGCACGCACTCGCCGGAGATCGCCGTCACACCAACACTCGAGGCACTCGTTCGTGAAGCTGATAATTCAGAGTTGGCTTGTGGAGAGAAGAATACACTTGGCTCCGAAGCGAAAACATAAACTGCTGTTGCGGACTTCCTCCTTTTATACCCACGAGGTGGGGCGGAGTTACGTCATGCAAATTCCGCAGAC
Organism: Gila orcuttii; assembly: GCA_026230005.1. Classification (NCBI taxonomy): domain Eukaryota; kingdom Metazoa; phylum Chordata; class Actinopteri; order Cypriniformes; family Leuciscidae; genus Gila; species Gila orcuttii. The sequence continues at coordinate 3,178,548 of JAPDVR010000025.1, forward strand.
CCATGGCATTTCTTTGCCATTGGCTCGTTTTGTAATACTCGAAGTTGATAGGCTTTCTAAGCGAAACCCCATTCGTCGTCATCCGACGTAACTCGGAGTGACAACGAAAGGGAACTGTTTTTGTTTATAAAGTAAGAAAGGAAACATATACATAATGATTTGTGGAAATCAAAAACAAAGATATTTAATGAATACCTGGAATAACAAATGATAGAATACATATATTTTAAAGATGCAGCAAAGAAACACTCAGCCATGACTGAAATAACATAGGAAATGAATACAGGTCATTTTAGACCCATGTATGTAAAATTGATGTAGAAATACAAAAACTGTGTTTGTTTATAAAGTAAGAAAGGAAACATAAACATAATGATTTGTGGAAATCAAAAACAAGATATTTAATGAATACCTGGAATGACAAATGATAAAATAGATATATTAAAAAAATTCAGCAAAGAAACATTCAGCCATGACTGAAATAACATAGGCAATGAATACGGGTCTTTTTAGACCCATGTTGTGCATTAGAAGGGGTTTTCATAGCTTGTGCATCAAAGGGTTAACACTGTGATGCTTGTATTTGTGGTTAAAAGGACATATTTGCTTACCTACAAAATATCATTGACTTACATTAGGCCTACATTACCACCCTGAATGCATGGTGTCCACTACAGGGATCAGATTTTTTTTTTCAGTTATCGAAAGTAAACTACAACAAATGATGATAATTAAAAAAAAAAATGATGCACAAGACAAAGAGAAAAAAAGACAGAGAGACATGTGATTTAATAATGCAAGCAACAGAACAGTATAGAGCAGATGTGCATTTACATGACATTGTCATTTGTACATTACCATCAACATGTATAGATGTGATGTGAAATGCAAGGATCAGTGTGAAGAGCCATTTTGGTTCAGTCCTGTTTAGTTTCATTTTTCAACCTGGAGAGTAAAGCCAACGTTAATCTGGGGACATTCTAAAACGCTTAACGTGAAAAAGGCTTAACGTGCCTTACTGTACTAAGACAGTGATATTAAAAGACCAAACTCAGTAAACATCATATTAATACGCTGTACTATGTACAAAAAAATCAGATGAGCCCAGAATATGAACGCAACGCGTTTAATTAAATGTTGAGCATTTTCACGTTTGCTTTTTTCACGTTAAGCGTTTTAGAATGTCCCTTAATCTGTGAATTTAAAATGTGATGTTACGATATAACCCAAACTATAAAGCGTATACTTACAGTACGATCGTTTCTTTTAACAGCACTGACAGTGAAGTTGAGTCCTTTTTGTTTGCTTTCACTTTTGATACTCGTGTGATTCCCCAGCCATATTTAGCAGGGAGTCGAATGTCCACTTATAATGAGTAATGAAATGCAAGGTCGAACAGCTTGGGAGAGATACGTTTTGAAATAGCATTTTTACTGAGTTTATTATACAACACATATCAAAACCGAAGGTACGAGAAGAACAGACAAGTTTTATATACTCAAAAACCAATCAGAACATTCATTTCAGCCGCGCTGCATATTTCCTAACCAATCATATCTCCTGTTTCAGCTCAAGGGGCGGGGCTTGAGAGTCGCTGTCAATCACCGGCGTCCAACTGAACTTTGGACTGTTGAACCCGCGTCAGAACAATACTGCGGTAACCTGGTAAAATATTACTGAAATACCTTTGATTGATTATAGATTTTGTCGTATTCTGACTAGGCAACACCTTACAATATTTTGCCAGTTTTGTCGTGTATTTTGTGATATATATGTTTATAATCAGAACTAGTAGCGATGACGATTCACTAATTTTGAATAACTCTTTTGAGTCGGTTCTTTTGAAAAATATCTGTTTGGTTGGTGATTCAGTCTTAATCATTCGGATAGCTCACTTATGACCCGAATCGTTTGTAACAGGACACAAATAGAATATTTATACAATCCATTACAATCCAAGCTGTGATGAAGGTTTTTTTTTATTAAGTTCAACGTCTACATGACTATGAATGATTCTTACAGGTAAAGACATTTTCAAACAAAACAGTTTCAGTACACGAAAGCATTTAAAATACCATGACATTTTTTGGACATATACATAAATACCATGCTACCAGAATAATCAGGTGATCAATTATTACCAAACCACTGCATTGCCATTTCTGTATATCACTGCCACAGTAGTCTTTTTTAAAATAACTTTTTTGCTTAATGTCTTTGCTGACGTCATAAAATTATAACGCATCACTATTATTAGCCATTTTGTGGTCAATAGCTTTTTTCTTGTTATATTTACGAATGTAAAATATATATATGTATTTGTTGTGTCTATATTATATAAACACAAACACACACACACATGTTGTCATTTTGTGTTGTTGTTGCTGTTTCTCCAAATTAATAATGCTCCTACAAATAATGCTATATAAAACAAGTAAGAACTGACTAAGCTTTCTATAAGCACTTTGAGAAAACTCATCATCAGCCCTAAAATAAGAAAGACTGAACCAGTGAGCACACAACCACATGGAAAAAACAGTGTAAGAAAAGTAAAACCGATCACTTTTTTTAGAGTTTCACTATTAAAAAGTTTCACATCTAAAAGCCAATATGCCATTGTAAGTCCTGATATTAGCAGGATTATTGTCTGCTCCACACCAAGTAGAGCAAACACAGTCACAAACCCCATTGAAAGAGTCGCCCCAGTGGTACAACACAGAAATGACCCGAGCACAAAGACTGGAGATTCACGACTCTTCTTTTCATTGTGAAATATGAATGCATAAGCCCCGGCTGTGACTCCAGGAGCCGCGTGACACGCGATGAGCACATCTGACCACGACCTGACGCTGATGATTGTCCCAAAGACCAGAGATAAACCCAGAATAAATGGTATGGACATTTCTGTATTTCTTATGAAATCCCCAATGATATTTACTATGATATCTCTGAAGTTTGAATCACTGATAATTCTGCTTAACTTAAACCCTTCGATTTCTCTGCGGTCTCTTGTAAATATTGTTGCTAGTGATGTTATCAAGGCCAAATTTAACGGTATAGCAACATCTGGATTCAGAACATGTCTTAGATAGACCATTAACACCACAAGCGCTGCAAATATTGCCCCAAAATTCAACATTTTGTCATTTCCTTCAGTGTAAACAACAAGAGCTGTGAATGAAACAAGGGAAATCCATCCTATGTTTCCAGCTGCTCCTCCTAAAGTGTCATATATTACAGACATGAGCTGATTTTCTTTATTTACATTTTGACTGTCCTTTCCTGTAAGAATTGTCTCTATTTCTTGTTGATTTTTCAAAAGCTCCAGCCTTTCTGAATGTAACTGTTGTGTCTCATTCAATACTGAGTAAAACCCGTGAGCATTGAGCTGAACTAGCTTGTGTATTTCTGCTACGAGAGCTGCTGTTTGAGCAGGTTTGGGTTCAGAGTCTCTGATCATGTGAAATCTGCCTCCACATGCGTTGATCATTTCTCCAGCGATCCCTCTGGATGCTCCTGTCAAACGCTCCTGGTGATTCTGCTGCAGAAGAACAATGCAGTACTGAAGAACTTCTGCTCCCAGCAGATCCTGGACTCGTTTCACAACATCACACTCTTCTGATTCTTGATCTTCCAGATTCAGGAGCATTAAAACGGCGTGAGGTCCAGGAGCCGAGAGAAACAGCGCTGTTGTGAAGCTCTGTCTCGCTGTGTCGTCCTCACAGAGGTTTGGTCCAGTGACCAGCATCATTCTACGACCCTCGTCTGTAATTACTGGAGTCTTTACAATCTCTCTATCCTCCTGTCCACCGTCTTTCCTTCCTGACAGAATCTCTGCAGCGCTGAATCTGGAGTCGCCTCGCATTCCCACTATCAGGATCCTCAGTTCATCATCATCATGAGAAGCTGGAAGAGAAAGTTAAAAATTAAAATATCAGAACGTATTATTTGAATTAAAGGTGAATGATCTACTAACTTTACAGTGGTTGGTCAAGTAAACCATTTTTGGTTTGACCCTCTGTTGCATGTATTTGTGGTTAAAAGGACATATTTGCTTGCCTACAAACAGGGTGGGAAATTAGCACCGGCCACCAGCCAATGGCTGGTACTTTTTCAAAGTGGCTGGTGACTTTGCCTTGTATACCAGCCACAGTGGCTGGTAGATTGTAAAACATATTTTTATTGGTTACTAGTTAAAACATTCCTTGTAACGGATTGTACAGCTTTTGTCAAAGAATGCTGTTGCTAAGTAACAATAATGCACTTTTGTCGAGTAACTAATTTGATTGGTTTTCAGCGGACCGTGACACATATAGCTGAGCTGAGGTACAGACGAAAGGAAAATTTTATAAATGTGGCGACATATACCCAGTGTTAAGAGGCCCGCCGTGGAGTCAGCAGTAGCTATGAATGTACAAACTGTCGAGGGCGAAGTAAATAAAAAGAAGGTACTTTTCGAACAAGTGGCGCATTAATGACGAAGGGAAAACGAGGGAAAGGTTAGCCTACCTTCCCGTCGAACAGTCCATGCACTGTACTTACTGTGTATAATAATACTTTATAAATTTGAATTCCGGGAAAAGTGGCTGGTAAAAAATATAAGTGGCTGGTAAAATTGGGCATCCACCAGCCACTGTGGCTGGTGGGCAAAAAGACACCAATGTGTCCCTGAGCAAGACACTTAACCCCTAGTTGCTCCAGAGGCGTGCGACCTCTGACATACATAGCAATTGTAAGTCGCTTTGGATAAAAGCGTCAGCTAAATGAATAAATGTAAAATGTAAATGTAAAAGTAAACTACAAAATTCTGCACAAGACTGATTTTTTTTTTTCAGAAAAAGAGAGAGACGTGTGATTTAATAATGCATGCATCAGAACAGTATAGAGCAGATATACATTTACATGACATTGTCATTTGTACATTACCTTCAACATGTATAGATGTGATGTGAAATGCAAGGATCAGTGTGAAGAGCCATTTCAGTTCTGTCCTGTTTAGTTTCATTTTTCTGTCTGGAGAGTAAAGCCACCGTTAATCTGTGTTTTTAAAATGTGATCTTACGATATAACCCAAACTATGAAGCACAGTTACTTACAGTACGATCGTTTAATTTAACAGCACCGACAGTGAAGTTGAATCCTGTTTCTTTGCTTTCACTTTTGACATCTCACTTCCTGTTTCCTGTAATCAAAGCAGTGTTCCGCTACTTCGAGACTTTCCATATATGTATATAAAAAAAGAAAAGGTCAAGTTTATTCTTCTTTGACATCTCACTCCCTATTTCCTATAATCATAGCAGTGTATCGCTACTATGATACTTTCGCAGGCAGAACTAGTTGTTTTATTTTAGGATGTCCATCCTGAGGTGACGAGAGAGTATGTCAGATCCAGTTCTTTTTCTATTGAAGAATTGTTTGTTGAATGGTCTTTTCAAGTATAAATTGTACATGTACATATATGAATTTTACAGTGACCTTGAGTGTATATAGATATGTCCCCTTTTAATAAATAACTTATTGGTTTTTCAGGTAGATTTCCATATATGTATACAGTATATAAAAAAAAAGGTCAAGTTTATTCTTCATTTCCAAGATCAGGGAGTCATCTCGCCACATTCTCTCAGCTGTGATCAAATCCCACCAAGGCAAACCAGTTATTGCCAACTGGCATTGAACTTGCCAGACTTCTCAGTTTAGCCTGTTTATTTATGAATTTAATGTGTGTAGCTTCAATTATATTGTCAACATTTGGACATTTCACTTCAGCTAACCCAAAGGGATGATCTTCAGTTACTTTAGTGTCAGGGCTATAGCACCAAGGTACGGCACAGCAGGGTGTATAACAAACCCAGTATGTGACACATTTACACTACAAAAGTCACGGCACTGCTGTAGGACTGTAACAGGATGTTTATTGACAATGAGCGGAATAGCAGTAAACAGGTACGTGAGAAGTGCAATGATAATCTGGAGAGCATGATACTGGCTGTGAATGTAATATTCCTTCTTACAGGGATGATGACTGGTAGATGAAGAGATGGATGACAGAGCTGATGCACACAGAGGTGGACAAAGTGCACAACTTCCTTACTTGAGTGAAAGTACAGATACTACTGGTCAAATATTACTCCATTACAAGTAAAAGTTGTAAAGACCGATTTTTACTTAAGTAAAAGTACAGAAGTTCTCAAGTATCAAAAGTAAACAGTAAATGTCAATGCATTGTTTTATTATTATTGCATTGTTGTATGTGATACTTACAGTACCGTATGCATCTGAATCTATGCTTGCCCTCATATCAATATCACATTATTTCTAGAACACAGTTCCAGTAGTAAGATTGAATGTGAGATTGGATAAGTGTGACTCAATAACGTCCATGGTTTCGGACACTCAAATGGCTGTTCCCTCAAATAATGCCCTATTTAAAGTTTTTTGGCTTTTTGTATGAATATGTTAGCCTTACTGTTATCTATAAGCTAGTGTGCTCCAAAACAATGACAAAATTCACATTTAGAAGACCAAACCCAATGGTGAAAATGAAAATCAGGTTGATGTCAGAATCCAACGTCAGATTGACGTTAATCTCCAACGTTGTATTGTGGTTGAAAATGAAAATCGGGTTGACGTCAGAAACCAACATCAGTCGGTGTCCAACATCAGTCGGGTTCTGACGTCAAACCGACCAAAATGCAACCCCTGCAACCAAAATCATCCCCCGACTGACATTACTACTTTCTACTCAAGGACCTTAACAGAAATGTAGTTGAGTAAAATGTACAATATTTGTCTTTCAAATGTAGTGAAGTTAAAGTCAAGTCAAGTCACCTTTATTCATATAGCGCTTTTTACAATACAGATTGTTTCAAAGCAGCTTTACAGAGATAACAGGAAAATAATGTTATAATAATATTGTTAAATATAAAATGAAATGTCCCCAACTAAGCAAGCCAAAAGCCAATGGCGACAAAGGCGAAAAAGGCCACAGTGAAGAAACCAAAACTCTATCAGTGACAGAATGGAGAAAAAAACCTTGGGAGAACCGTGACTCAGTCTCAGTCCTCCTTTGGCCAATGAACGAACAGTGTATGATTATGATTCAGACAGCATTATAGGTCAGAGGTCAGATTGGATCAGAACTTTCACAATATTTATCCAGTTCATCTGGTTGGGGTCGGAGTCATCACGCCGGTATGGAGACGAGTTTGTTGAGGTATCCGTAGCCGCGTTTCCACTGTCGGGCCAGGGCCGGGCCAGGGCTAACAGCGAGCCGAGCCGGGCCAGTGGCCTCGGGCCTCAAGCACCGGGCTTGCGTTTCCACTGCCGGGCCAGTAGCCCCGCAGCGCTGCCCTAAACCCCGCCCTTAACACGCCTTTCTGGATCAAACGTCATACAACCTAACCCATTTCAGCGGGTATTATGAATTTATTATTTTTTTTAGTTAGGAAGATAGCATGTATATTAACTCACCGGCCGTGGCTGCCATAGTGTCCCGACTTGTCTCGCCACTAACAGAGGGACTGTGACCCAGCACACTGTCCATTAAGTCGAACCATGGAAAGTTCCTTCTCTCGGCTTCGCTTTGTCCATTGTGCGTTTTAATCGCCTCGTACTGCGTCCGCAACTTTTTTATTTTTTCCCGAACTTAAAGCTTTGTTCGCTGAATACTTAGCTTCAGCAACGATGTATTTTATAACGTCCTCGTTTCTGCACACGCCATCAAATTGACGTTTTACCCTTTCTTCTGCCCAAATGCTCAGAAGAGCTTTGGTATCTTCGACAGGCAGTAACGTTACAGGCGATTCCCCATTTCGAGCAGCGATTATTTTGCGCTATATAAAAAAGTAAAATGTGCATCTTGCCGCAGACCATAACTTTCCCTAACACCGATAAACTACGCCTTTTACCTTGACCACGCCTCTAGCCCGAGCTGGCCCGCTTTAGCCCGAGGTATTCGACGGGCCAGAAATCTTGGCCGTTAGCCCCAAGTAAGCCCCGCTCAAGCACCGGAAGTGACAGTGGAAACGCGACTGGCCCTGGCACGCACTAGCACGGCTCGGCCCTGGCCCGGCAGTGGAAACGCGGCTCATGAGGCCTTCACAGTGTTGATGAGGCTGGCACTTCAGGGATGTGTTGTCGCCGTGTCCAGGCGCAGGTCCTTCATCAGATCTGGATACGGCCTGGATCCGGCGGACTGCGGTAAACCTCGGGATAAACAGAGAGACTAATATTAGCGTAGACGCCATCCTTCTTATGATGTACCAAGTACATCAGGATTTATGGGAAGTGTTCCCGGTTCCGGCTGATCTAAACTATGCAGCCTAACATTGAATTATAGAAGTCTATAATGTGTTATGTGTATGCCAAGTAAAAAGTAAAGTAAAAAGTTTCCAGAAAAAATAATAATCAAGTAAAGTACAGATACTCAAAAAGTGTATTTAAGTACAGTACTCAAGTAAATGTACTTTGTTACTGTCCACCTCTGGAACAGAGACACAGAGGAACGCCGGAGAGAGACGAGGAGACGCTGGAAGAAGTTCGCTGGAGATATCTGGATAATCGCAGGAGGAAACAAGGTAAGTGTCCACTTCATGTAGAAACAAGACCAGACCTTGCAAATACTTAATCTCCAACGGACAGCACTGCCGGGTCTGGAAGGGGTCATGATAATACATGAGCAAAGGAAGGATCAATTTCAAAGGAAATGTCATTACTGCTAACTGACTAGTTAATATTTATTAGAGGCACTCAGTATATAAATGCTTGACATTTTAGTTTATTAAAGTGTGTGGGCGTATATACTGTATATATATATATATACTGTATATATATATATATATATATATATATATATATATGTGTGTGTGTGTGTATGTGTGTGAGATAGACCAAAAAACAATACATTTACAGCTAATTTTGCCCCAGAATTCAAACATTTGTGCCTCGCTTTAGTGTAAACTACAACATCACACTCTTCTGATTCTTGATCTTCCAGATTCAGGACAATTAAAATGGTGTGAGGTGTAGGAGACGAGAGATTCCCACACTCGAAGGATTCTCACAATCAGGATTCTTACATCATCTTGAGAAGCTGGACGGGAAAGGTAAAAATTGAAAAATCGGTTAATCACAAAAATGTTTGGATATGACTTTAAGGATGTTTTTTTTATGAGAGGAACGTTCATGGTCTTAATGCCATCATCTTGGATTTAATTCCCAGAGAACACACAAACTGCGTGAATGCGTAATGCGTGAAGTCGTGGATGTGCAAAACGAGTATTTGTGGTTAAAAGAATATAATTTTTTTTAGAAAATGGCCGATGGTTTGTCTACTCTAGATAAGACCTTTATTCCTCGGCTGGGATCGTGTCGAGACTTTGAAGCTGCATTGAAACTGACATTTGGACCTTCAACCCATTGGACCCCATTGAAGTCACTATATGGAGAAAAATCCTGGAATGTTAAATCATTCATTTCTTTTCGACTGAAGAAAGAAAGACATGAATATCTTGGTTGTTGTGGGGGTGAGTAAATTATCAGGAAATTTTCATTCTGAAGTGAACTAATCCTTTAATCTGATTGTTTGTCACATTGAATATTTGTATCTAACAGCATACTGTCATGATATATATGAAGAGGAAGCAATAATGCAAGTACTCAATTTATTGGGTCAGATACAAAAGAACAGTCTCTGGTTCAATGGTGACGCAGGGACTAGATGGTCAAGGATCCAAGTGTTGAGTGCAGAGATGACAGTGATGAATGAAGAATAATCCAGACATGAAACCAAAGCCAGGAACAAGGACAGGAACAAGACCGCAACACTGCAACGATGACTGGAACAGGACCACACACAAACGAGAACACCAAACAACGATCTGACAAAGAGAGGAGAATGCGATGAGTATTTATGTGATACCAGATTGGCTGCAGCTGGAGAGAAGATTGATCAGCTGATCGCTGATCAAGTGGAACGAGCCGTCACGCCCACAATCACACACGCCCACACACATAACAACAAGTACACGAGACAAGAAGGAAACAATGAATTTATGAACCGTGACAGTACCCCCCCTCCTAGGAACGCCTCCCGGCATTCCCAGACTCCTTTACCTGTCGATTGTAATCATCAATAAGGGAGTGATCCAAAATGTCTCTAGCAGGTACCCAACTTCTCTCCTCCGGACCGTAACCTTCCCAGTCCACCAAGTACTGGAATCCGCGTCCCCTCCGCCTCGAGTCCAGAATACGATTAACCGAATATGTGGGTTCCCCTTCTACGAGTCGCGGCGGGGGGGAACCGGGACTGGCGGATTAATATGAGAACGAAACATGGGTTTTATTTTGGACACATGAAAGACGGGATGTACCCTCCTGTACACTGGAGGGAGGTTGAGGCGGACTGCCACCGGACTAATGATCTTGGTGACAGTGAACGGGCCGATAAATTGGGAGCAAGTTTATTAGAGACGGATCAGAGAGGAATATTCTTGGTAGAAAGCCACACTTTTTGACCAACGACGTATACGGGAGGCCTAGACCGGTGGCGATCGGCTTTGGCCTTGGTGCGTGATCCCACTTGGAGTAGAGTCTCACGGGCTCTTGTCCAAGTGTGATGACACCTCTGGACGAAGGCGTGGGCGGAAGGGGCCGCGACTTCGGACTCCAGGCTAGGAAAAACAGGTGGCTGGTAACCTACACTACACTCAAACGGAGAAAGGCCCGTGGATGACACTGGCAACGTATTGTGGGCGTACTCCACCATAGACAGTTGTTGGCTCCACGAGGAAGGATTCTTGGAGACCAAACATCGTAATGTTCTCTCCAAATCTTGGTTGGCTCTCTCAGTTTGACCATTGCTCTGGGGATGGAACCCAGAGGACAGACTGACAGTCGCCCCCAATAACTTACAAAATTCTTGCCAAAATTTCGACACAAATTGGGGTCCTCTGTCGGAAACCACGTCTGTCGGGAGGCCATGTAAGCGAAAGACGTGATCCACGACGGTCAACGCTGTCTCCTTGCCTGAGGGTAATTTGGGCAAGGGAATGAAATGGGCCGCCTTCGAGAACCAGTCCACCACGGTCAAAACTACCGTGTTCCCTCGAGAGGGTGGGAGGGCGGTGACAAAATCTAGCGCAATATGGGACCAGGGTCTCGAAGGGACCGGCAGCGGTTGAAGTAGCCCATCTGGGGGTCGATTGGAGGTCTTACCAATGGCACAAACTGAGCAAGCCAAAACAAAATCGTGAACATCCTGAGCCATAAGTGGCCACCAGAATCGTTGCTTGACCAAAAACTTGGTTCGACTGACTGCTGGATGACAAGCCACGTTGGAACAATGCCCCCACTGAATGACGTCAGACCGTAATCCCTCCGGTACAAACAAACGGTTCGGTGGGCAACCGGGCGGAGGCGTTACCCCTTCTAAGGCCTTCTTGACCTTCGATTCGACCTCCCATACGAGAGTGGAGACAAACAATGTCTCGGGTAAAATGCACTCGGGAGTAGACGGGCGTTTGGAATGATCAAAAATTTGCGACAAAGAATCGGGTTTAATGTTTTTGGAACCCGGGCGGTACGAGAGAGTAAAATCAAAACCTCCGAAAAAAAGTGCCCACCGAGCCTGCCTGGAGTTCAATCTTTTAACAGTTTTAATGTATTCCAGATTCTTGTGATCGGTCCAAACGATAAAAGGTACCCCCAACCCTTCTAACCAGTGACGCCATTCCTCCAACGCTAGCTTGACTGCCAACAACTCTCTGTTGCCAATGTCATAGTTACGTTCGGCACGGAAAAAAACGCGCACGGATGCATTCTGTCGTCTGTGGGAGAAAGCTGGGATATCACTGCCCCTACCCCCACCTCTGTCGCGTCGACCTCCACCACGAACTGACGTGATGTATCAGGGGCAGCGAGAATAGGGGCTGAAATAAACCGGCCTTTCAGTTTGGCAAACACAGCTTCAGCTTCAGCTGCGTCTGACCACCTGAACGTCGTTCTGGGTGAGGTCAAAGCAGTCAGAGGCGAGGCTAGTTGGCTGAAGTTGCGAATAAACCGCCGGTAAAAATTGGCAAACCCCAGAAACCTCAGTAGGGCCCTACGGGAATCTGGACTTGGCCAATCCACCACAGCCTTAACCTTCTCAGGATCCATACGTATTCCCTCAGTCGACACAATGTATCCTAGGAAAGGAACAGACTGTGCATGAAAATCGCATTTCTCCGCCTTAACAAAAAGCCCATTCTCTAGCAACCTCTGAAGCACTCGCCGGACGTGCTGCACGTGTTCCTGGAGAGAAGACGAGAAAATCAATATGTCATCCAGGTAAACATATATGAACTGGTCAACCATATCTCGCAGCACGACGTTGACGAGTGCCTGGAAGACTGCTGGGGAGTTGGACAACCCGAAAGGCATGACCAAGTATTCAAAGTGCCCCCTGGGGGTGTTAAAAGCAGTCTTCCATTCATCCCCCTCCCTGATGCGGACCAAATGATAAGCATTACGTAAGTCCAATTTAGTGAAGACAGACGCTCCTTGCAACCTCTCGAAGGCTGAAGACATCAACGGCAAAGGATAGGTATTCTTTACCGTGATGTTGTTCAGCCCTCGGTAATCAATACAAGGTCGCAGGGATCCGTCCAAAAGAGGAAGGCCGGATGAACCCCGTTGCTAGAGAATCAGAAATATATTTCTCCATAGCCTCCCTCTCAGGAACAGAGAGCGAATAGAGTTTGCCTTTAGGCGGAGACTTACCTGACAGTAAATCTATAGCACAGTCATAGGGACGATGCGGAGGGAGAGAAGCAGCACGAGACTTACTGAACACTTCCTTCAAGTCTAGATACTCCGTGGACACGTTGGATAAATCCACTGCCTCCTCCTGAAAGAAAGAGACAGAAACAGACGAACATGCAGACACAAGACAGGACTCATGACATTTACTGCTCCACTCCAACACTGCTCTCTGCTGCCAGTCTATTTTCGGGTTGTGATTGATGAGCCAGGGATGTCCAAGAACAATAGGTGCAAGAGGGGAGTCCAATAAATAAAATTAAATGGTTTCAGAATGATTGCCAGATGTAATAAGCGCGATGGGTCCGGTGATGAGGGAAATGGTGGGTAGGTCTTGGCCGTTGAGTGCATGAACTGCTATCTTGTGTGAGAGGGGTAAAACAGGAACTTGAAATCTGCGTGCAAACGAATGGTCCATAAAATTACCTTCGGCTCCCGAGTCCACCAGTGCTTGACAGTCGTGAATGTGAATTGACCATCTTAGTCTTACCGGGAGGAGCGTAGATGTTGATGAGGTCTTCGCAGCGGAGATACCACCCGACAGTAGCCTCATACTTACTGCCGGGCTGGGCCTTTTACTGGGCAGTTGTAGGCGAAATGACCCGACGCTCCGCAATACAGGCAGAGCCCTTGGGATATCCGCCTTTCCTTCTCCTCCCGGGAAAGCCGAGCTCGCCCGACCTGCATGCGTTCGTGATCGTAGGCGGGGCTTACCGCGTCCCCGCCGCTGGACCGCTGACTCTCGGCACCCTCCAGATACCGGCTGGGCAGTCTCCAACGCTCCACCCTGGTTAAGCGTGCATCTACTCGGAGGGCTAGGTCCACCAGAGCATTCAGCGAAGTAGGGAGGTCCAGGGCATAGATCTCCTTCTGGACGCGGTCAGCCAACCCATGCAGGAACACTTCCCACTGCGCCTCCTCGTTCCACTGGCACTCTGCCGCCAGGGTCCTGAATTCGATCGAATATTCCGATACCGACCTTTCACCTTGCTTGAGTTCGGTGAGCATTCGAGCTGCCTCTCTTCCGGCGATGGCTCAATCAAAAACCCTTTTCATCTCGGCGGCGAGTGCCTGGAACGAGGCGCAGCATGGGTCTTGATTCTCCCACACCGCCGTCCCCCATAGCGCTGCTTTCCCCGTCAGCAGCGTGAGCACGAAAGCCACCTTGGCCTGTTTGTTGCCAAAGGTTCTGGGCTGCAGTGAGAAATGCATAGAGCACCGGGTTAGAAATGCTCTGCAATAGTTTGGCTCACCGGCATATGATTGTGGCACTGGTAGGTGGGGCTCCGACTGAAGAACGCTCTCCGGTGGTGTGGGGGGAACGGCCGGTGTGGGTGGCGCAGTTGGAGCTCGCAGATGTTGTAGTTGCTGGGTGAGCTCGGACACCTGCGTCACCAATGCTTGAACCGCCCGAATAGTGTCGTTGAGACCTCTTTCCTGGTTGTCCATGCGTCTAATACTGGAGTTTACGAAATCCTCCAACGACGAAGAACTACTCGCTGCTTCCATTTATGTGGTACCAGATTGGCTGCAGCTGGAGAGAAGATTGATCAGCTGATCGCTGATCAAGTGGAACGAGCCGTCACGCCCACAACTCTCACAGGCCCACACACATAACAACAAGTACACGAGACAAGAAGGAAACAATGAATTTATGAACCGTGACACATACATTTAAGTAGTTATATAAACTTTAAATTAAGTTAGAATTCAGTTTATTATTAACTTAAGTTTAAATTAAGGAAAATTAATAAACATCACCAAACTACATAGAGGTAAGCAGATACTAACCATCTAAAGATATCATATGAAATGGAAGAATTGATATAAGAAGCCACTTTTGGTTTTGTCGTGGTTAATTTCATTTTGTAACTCGAGGTCTATTTCACAAAGGAAGTTGAGCTAAAATCGTTCCATCGTTTCACAATTCTGTGAACATTCTGTCAATTCTGTGTTTTATATTCCAGGTTTGTGACTAAACTCTGAATTGTATTCACATGAAGGTGTGATGTTTAAAGAGAACAGCCAATCGAGATGGTGAAACATAATTCAGCTTAATTCAGTTCACTGCTGAAGATCATGAGATATTTTGAAAAAACATGGAAGATTTAAATACATTAACTCAGCAAGAATAAAAAGAGACGACTGTTTGAAAGAAAATATCTTGAATATATAAATGCACTATAGTAGATAGTTTGTATAAGTCCACAACAAACTTAAACTTGTAATCCTAGTGATTTCAAAGGCTTAATATTCAAATATTATATAAAAAAATTAAAGCTTATTTATATAAAAGAAAATCTTAAGCTTATTAGTTGCTAAAATGTAGACTATATATTTTATTAAAAACACATAATACAAAGCAAAGTTTTCAGATGTTTAATAGATGTTTTGATCAAGAGCTTTAGCAAAAATTATAATTTAGTCACTGTTTGTGACAAACTGATGCAGTCAGCTTTCTCCAAATTACTATTAACAGTAATGCTACATAAAACAAGAACTGACTAAGCTTCCACAAGTACTTTGAGAAAACTCATCATCGGCCCTAAAATAAGAAAGACTGAACCAATGAGCACACAACCACATGAAAAAAACAGTGTAAGAGCTGATAAACCGATCACTTCCTGTAGAGTTTCACTATTTAAATGCCAGTATGCCATTGTAAGCCATAATATTAGCTGCATTATTGTCATCTCCATACCAAGTAGAGCGAACACAGTCACAAACTCCATTGAAAGTGTCGCCCCAATGATACAACACAGAAATGACCTGAGCACAAAGACTGGAGATTCACGACTCATCGTTTCATTGTGAAATATGAATGCATAAGCCCCGGCTGTGACTCCAGGAGCCGCGTGACACGCGATGAGCACATCTGACCATGACCTGACGCTGATGATTGTCCCAAAGACCAGAGATGAACCCAGAATAAATGGTACAGACATAATTGCTATCGATAGAAGTATTGGAAGAATTAAAATACATCTTATCACATGCCCTATGGTATCTCTGAAGTTTAGACCACTGCTACTTCTGCTAAAATCTTCTATTTCTCTGCTGTCTATTGTAAATATTGTTGCTAGTGATGTTATCAAGGCCAAATTTAGCGGTATAGCAACATCTGGACTCAGAACATGTCTTAGATAGACCATAAACAATACAAACGCTGCAAATCTTGCCCCAAAAATCAACATTTTGTAATTTCCTTCAGTGTAAACAACAAGAGCGGTAAATGAAACAAGGGAAATCCATCCTATGATTCCATCTCCTCCTCCTAAAGTGTCATACATTACAGACGAGAGCTGATTTTCTTTATTTAGATTTTGATTGGCCTTTTCTGTGAGGATTTTCTCTATTTCTTGTAGTTTTTTCAAAATCTCTGTTAATAACTGTTGTTTCTCATTCAATCCTGAGTAAAACCCGTGAGCATTGAGCTGAACTAGCTTGTGTATTTCCGCTACGAGAGCTGCTGTTTGAGCAGGTTTGGGTTCAGAGTCTCTGATCATGTAAAATCTGCCTCCACATGCGTTGATCATTTCTCCAGCGATCCCTCTGGATGATCCTGTCAAACGTTCCTGGTGATTTTTCTGCAGAAGAACAATGCAGTACTGAAGAACTTCTGCTCCCAGCAGATCCTGGACTCGTTTCACAACATTACACTCTTCTGATTCTTGATCTTCCAGATTCAGGAGCATTAAAACGGCGTGAGGTCCAGGAGCCGAGAGAAACAGCGCTGTTGTGAAGCTCTGTCTCGCTGTGTCGTCCTCACAGAGGTTTGGTCCAGTGACCAGCATCATTCTACGACCCTTGTCTGTAATTACTGGAGTCTTTACAATCTCTCTGTCCTCCTGTCCACCGTCTTTCCTTCCTGACAGAATCTCTGCAGCGCTGAATCTGGAGTCGCCTCGCATTCCCACTATCAGGATCCTCACATCATCATCATCGTCATGAGAAGCTGGAAGAAAAAGTTAAAAATGAAAATATCAGAAAGGGTTTATTTGAATTAAAAGTAAATAATCTACTTACTTTACAGTGGTTGGTCTCTAATGTAATTGCTCAAGTAAGCCATTTTTTTATTTAACCCTCTGATGCATGTATTTGTGGTTAAAAGGACATATTTGCTTACCTACAAAATGCCATTCACTTACATTAGGCCTACATTACCACCCTGAATGCACCCTGAATGATTTATTTTTAGTTATCGAAAGTAAACTACAACAAATTATGATAATTTTTAAGAAATTATGCACAAGACTGATTTTTTTCCCCAGTAAAACAAAACAAAAAAGAGAGACGTGTGATTTAATAATGCATGCATCAGAACAGATGCGCATTTACATGACATTGTCATTTGTACATTACCTTCAACGTGTATAGATGTGATGTGAAATGCAAGGATCAGTGTGAAGAGCCATTTTGGTTCTGTCCTGTTTAGTTTCATTTTTCAACCTGGAGAGTAAAGCCACTGTTAATCTGTGAATTTAAAATGTAACCAAAAATATCCCCAAACTAGGAGGCATATTTACAGTACAATCGTTTCATTTAACAGCACTGACAGTGAAGTTGAATCCTGTTTGTTCTCTTTCATCATCTCGTGTTCGAGATCCACCTATGGGAAGGGCATCCGTACCTGACCTCTGCAGAAGCATCCAATTGCACCAAGTCTGGCTAGACAGACAGAAGCGCGCAGCCAATGCCAGGTGAGGCCACACCCCCTCACCTACGGGCATATAACATCTGGGCGCGCTGCTATTCCTCAGTTGACATTCGCTTCTCGCGATCTCTGCATCTCACAGCTCGGTTGATTTTTACACTGCTCACCTCGTGTCTTCAGGAGGACATATCGACCAGATCAGCCTCCGACGGACGTGACAGTTGTTTATATTTCAACTTCTGCTGCTTTGCATTCGGAGCCGCCCACGCTCTCGCTATTTTCACCGGTTCTCCTCACGGCTGCCCGCCACGGATTTCTCCGTTTTCTTCGCTGGTATGTTACTGTCTAAGCCTGCAGCATCTCCAGGGGATAGCATATCACGGGCCTGCCCGGCCGCGTGTGGTGCCCTTATCGCAGCTAAGGATCTTCATCAGCTTTGCGTGGTCTGTTTGGGTCTTAAGCACGCTCGGGAAGCCCTGGAGAACCCGGAGAATTGCAGTTTCTGCCTCATGCTGCCTAGGAAGCTGCTTAAACGCCGTCTTAAGGTTGCATTGACACAGTGCACCGGGCTCAGCCCTTCTGATTCGGACGGGGGACACGGTGATGACGACGCGCTACCGGGGGCCTCCCGGGGCGCAACGTCTCTCATCTGGGCTGACCAGCCCAATCCCGCCTTCCCCGAGGAGGACATCTTCGGGGACAACCTCGCTCTCGTCCACGAACCGCCCGGTTCTGGCGAAGAGGAGGATGCGGCCATTCTTGGGGTTTCAGAGGACGAGGAGGCCATCCCGCCCTCTGGTGTTCCCCAGGCTACCGCCCACGCGGTTCTGCCTCAAGCCATCCTCCTGGAAGTGTGTGAGCGAGCGGCCGCTCGTCTCAACATTGAATGGCCGGCACCACAGAGCGTCACCGACCAGGAGAGGGATATTTATGATGGGAAAGTGCTGGGACCCCCTCCCGGCCCGAGGAAACAACTCTTCCCCATCCTCCCGGCGTGCGCGAAGCACATGAGGAATTATTGGAGCGACCCGCTCGACTTCAGACACGGTCTCACGGGACTCGAGGTTAAGGACATGGCGGCGCACGGTATGGGCGAACCTCCCGCCGTTGAGCCTTCCATCGCCAGGCACCTTAACCCCGCTCAGGGCGGGCTGCTCGCTCCCCCTAAGCCGGTCTTGCCCAACAAGATGGACCGTTTTTCTGCCTCCGTTCACCAGGCAGCTTATAAGTCCTCGGCCGTGGCTGTCAGGGCCCTTAACGTTTCTTCGCTCCTCTCCGCCTACCAGGCGGAGATCCTCGAAGAGTTAGGGCAACAACTGGAAAAGGGAAATCCTTCTGAAACCCTGTGGAAGGAGATCCTCACGGTGAACGACCTCGTCCTCCGTAACGCTCGGCAGGCTGTCCAAGCTTGCGGGCGCTCCATTGCGCTTTCCGTGGTTGGAGAGCGCGCGCTCTGGCTGAACCTGTCAGGACTCCCTGACAGTGAGAAACGGCGCATCGCGGGCGCGCCGGTAGAGCCCGGCCGGGCTCTCTTCGGCCCCGCCGTCGCACTGATGCAACAACGGTGTGACGATAAGAAGGAGGATGAGGCTTTCAAGCTTTGCCTTCCCAGGAAGTCAGTCCCACGCCAGGCCCCCCCTGTGCGTTTGCCTAACCCACCGGCCACGGGACGACAGTTTCATCAGGGCAAGGAAAAGCCCCGCAACAAACCACCCCCTCGGCAACATAACCCAGCACCTACACACAAGCACTGGGGTAAGCCCGCTCCCGCCGCGGCCGCGAGACCTGCGAATTCCAACCCCACCGAGAAATGTGTGTTTTCCCCCCACGTTCAGGGGGCCCTTTGTGAGGGAAAGTTTAAACTCAGTGACACCACACTGCCCACACTCTGTTCCCCTCACTCTCTCAATAAAGGCTTCGGCCCCAGTGTTTGCCCAACACAAAACACACAAAACACAAAAAAATATGAATCAAATGAATTAGTTTCGGAGATAAAACCTCTCTCCGCAGAGAGAACTTATCTCACTGCAGAGAGAGAAAATCCCTCCGAACCCCTGCATGTCGCCTCTAGTGTGCCCACTAGATGGCGCCATTGCATCACAAATAAACCTGTCGGTCTCACACAGCTCCGCTCTGGCCCGAGCGGGAGCACTCGCGAGTCACGAAGCGGCTTGGCGAACCGTTTCAGCTCCCGAGTGGGTGATGCATACAGTAATGCAGGGTTACAGATTGCAATTCGCAGTAAAACCCCCGCATTTCAACGGCATTCTCTTTTCTTTTACACGGAAGAGAACGCCTCTCACATTCTGAAAGAGGAAATTTCATCTCTCTTAAACAAGGGAGCGATTCAGGTGGTACCCCCCAATCTGATGAACCAGGGTTTTTATTCCCGTTATTTTCTGGTCCCGAAAAAAGGCGGCTCTCTCCGCCCTATCTTGGACCTTCGAGTGTTGAACAAACATTTGAGGAAATACAATTTCAGAATGCTGACACAAGGCGCACTCGCCCGTGCCATAAAACAGAACGACTGGTTCACATCAGTCGATCTGAAAGATGCTTTCTTTCACATAAGCATCTATCCTCCGCACAGGAAGTTTCTTTGTTTCGCCTACCAGGGCATATGTTACGAATTCACAGTTCTTCCGTTTGGACTCAGTTTGAGTCCCCGGTCTTTCTGTCTGTGCACGGAGGCGGGCTTAGCACCTCTGAGAATATCAGGTCTGAGAATCCTGACTTACATAGACGATTGGCTCATCATAGCCGAATCAAAGGAGAAGGTGTTGCAGGACACCGGCCGTGTGCTCGCGCACATCACATCGCTCGGGTTCCAAGTGAATGTGAGCAAGAGCAATTTCACGCCCAGTCAGAATGTCATTTTCCTGGGCTTGGAGTTGAATTCGGTCACCATGCGAGCGCGTCTCTCTCAAGAGCGCGTTCGCTCTCTGATGAACTGTCTGACGCAGTTCAGAGAAGGGGCGAAAGTGCAATATCGCACATGTCTCAGGCTGCAGGGTCTCATGGCTTCATCCACCCAAGTTGTGACGTTGGGATTCCTGAGGATGAGGGCGTTCATGAAATGGGTTTTGTCACTACATTTCAGCCCGATTCGCGACCTTTGCCGCTCGGTAACAGTGACACGCGCCTGCTCGGCAGCCTTGCGCCACTGGGAGAGCGAGGACTTTTATGCACGGGGAACCCCTCTGGGGGCGGTTACGATGCGGAAAGTTGTGACGACAGATGCGTCCTTGACAGGCTGGGGTGCCACCCAGGAGGGCAGAACGGTGAATGGTCTGTGGCCAAACAGACTACGTTGAGCGCACATAAACTATTTAGAGCTTTTAACCATTTGGAAAGCTCTGAATCATTTTCTGCCTCGCCTGCAGGGACATCACGTTCTAGTACGGTACGACAATACCACGGCTGTGGCTTATATCAACCGTCAGGGCGGCATGCGCTCGTCGAAACTCCACGCTCTAGCTTACAAGCTTTTGGTGTGGAGCAGACGGGTTTTCCTGTCGTTACGCGCAACTCACGTTCCGGGCATTCTGAACAGAGGTGCGGATCTGCTATCAAGGGGAAACCCAATCTACGGAGATTGGCGTCTTCACCCTCAGATAGTGGAAATGCTATGGATGAGATTCGGACGGGCGAGCGTAGATCTATTCGCCTCGCGCGAAAACTACCATTGTCCTATGTTCTTCTCTCTAAGGGACATGGACGCGCCCCTCGGGGTAGACGCACTGGCCCACCCATGGCCCAGAGTGCTCCTGTATGCTTTTCCTCCCCTGTGCCTGATAATTCCCACATTGGCCAGGGTGAGAGAGCAGGGCCTGTCTCTCATTCTGATAGCACCCAGGTGGCCCAAGGCACCATGGCTGGCGGAGATAATTCCTCTGTTGTACGCCGAGCCGTGGCGCCTTCCCTTTCGCACGGATCTATTGTCCCAAGCCAACGGGGAGATTTACCACCCCCACCCGGACAGGGTGACTCTCTGGGCCTGGCCCGTGAGAGGACGAACCTGAACGCACTTGGGCTTTCGCCGCGTGTGGTCGCCACTATTCAGAATGCCAGGGCCGTCTCTACACGGTCCTTATATGGCTGTAAGTGGCAAGTGTTCGAAGGGTGGTGCGATGGGCGCGGTCTCACATCTTATCAGTGCTCAGTTCCTGATATTTTGTGTTTCCTTCAAGACCTCATGGAAAAAGGGAGGTCTTTTTCCACCATTAAGGTCTACTTGGCTGCGATTTCAGCCTGTCATGTGGGTTTTGAGGGCTCTACTGTCGGGCAGCACCCTCTAATCCGCAGATTTATGAAGGGTGCACGCCGCTCTTTGCCAGTCATCAGGAGAACTGTTCCGGAATGGGACCTCTCCATGGTGCTGGAAGCACTGTCTCAACATCCTTTTGAGCCTCTGGGGAGTATTTCCCTTAAGCTGCTGTCCTTCAAGACAGCTTTGCTCTTGGCCTTGGCATCTGCTAAACGTGTCAGTGAGCTACATGCACTCTCGGTTCACCCCTCGTGCACTAAGTTCTCCCTCAGTGGAGATAAGGTTTCCCTTAAGCCTAACCCGGCCTTCATGCCGAAGTGCTTCCCTGCGTTCACTTCGGAGGTGTTGGAGCTGTCCGCTTTTCACCCTCCACCTTTTACCTCTCTGGAGGATCAGAGGCTGAATGCTTTGTGTCCAGTCCGTGCTTTACAGGCCTATATGACCAGGACCAACGCTTTCCGGAAGAGCGACCAGCTCTTTGTTTCATGGGCCCCCCCGCACAGAGGGAGTCCCATATCGAAGCAACGCCTCTCACATTGGGTTGTGGACGCTATAACTATGGCTTATGAAGCAAAGGGAGTGCAGCCCCCAAGGGGCATCAGAGCTCATTCCACAAGGGGCTTAGCCGCCTCTTGGGCTTTGTTTAGGGGAGTGTCACTGCAGGACATCTGCTCCGCTGCCAGTTGGGCTTCTCCTCATACCTTTGTGCGTTACTACCGGCTGGATGTCACCAGAACCTCGGTAGCACATTCGGTTTTAGGGGTGGGGTCTTCTTAGCTCTTCCCTGTACCCTGTTGAAACCAATAAGAGTGAATGGGCCGGCTGGCCATGTTCATTCCTGCCACCAAACATTTACTTCCCGTTATGGGTATAGTTTATGTGCCTTGGTGGGTTGGGGTTACTATCATGTATGTGTCTCATGCATGTTTCATGTCCTGCTTGTCCACAGCAGTTTGGTGTGGCGTCACCTTTGCAGGTTCATGATTAATGGACGTGTCAGGCACCGCCTCCCCGAGATGACCGTCTTTCTCTGGCTTTCAGAACCTCACTGTGAGTGTATTGGGCAATCGGGGAGCTGTCCATGTCTCTCCCATAGGTGGATCTCGAACACGAGATGATGAAAGAGAACAATAGGTTACTATCGTAACCCCTGTTCTCTGAAACATCGAGTGGAGAGATCCACCAGCTTTGCCCCGCTTGCCGCACGAGAAGCGAATATACTTACTGAGGAATAGCAGCGCGCCCAGATGTTATATGCCCGTAGGTGAGGGGGTGTGGCCTCACCTGGCATTGGCTGCGCGCTTCTGTCTGTCTAGCCAGACTTGGTGCAATTGGATGCTTCTGCAGAGGTCAGGTACGGATGCCCTTCCCATAGGTGGATCTCTCCACTCGATGTTTTAGAGAACCGGGGTTACGATAGTAACCTATTGTTTGCTTTCACTTTTGATACTCGTGTGATTCCCCAGCCATATTTAGCAGTCAAATGTCCACTCATAATGAGTAATGATATGCAACTAAGGTCGAAGAGCTTGGGAGAGATGAGTTTTGAAACAGCATTTTTACTGAGTTTATTATACAACACATACGCTGATGATTGTCCCAAAGACCAGAAGAAATGATATAATTGCTGGGTAAACAATTATCTGAAGAATTAAAACATTTGCTGTGAAATCTCCTATGGAATCTCTGAAGTATGGACTGTTGCTACTTCTGCTAAACAATTGCTGAAATCCTTCGATTTCTCTGCTGTCTCTTGCAAATATAGTTGTAAGTGATGTTATCAAGGCCAAATTTAGCGGTAGAGCAACATTTGGACTCAGACCATGTTTTAGATAAACCATAAACAATACAAGAGCGGTACATCTTGCCCCAAAATTCAACATTTTGTCATTTACTTAAGTGTAAATAACAAGAGCTTACATTTATTCATTTAGCAGATGCTTTTATCCAAAGCAACTTACAAATGAGAACAATAGAAACAGTTAAACTAACAGTCAGACAACAATATGCAAGTACTATGACCCTTTTCAGTTTAATCTAACGCAGTATATGTAGTTTTTTGTTTGTTTTTTTTATAATAAAAAAATAGAATAGTATAGAAGAGAAAGTGTTAGTATTACTGGATCTAGTGCTGCCGAAAAAGATCCGTCTTCAGCCGTTTCTTGAAAGTGGCTACGGACTCGGCAGCTCTGGTTGAGTTAGGCAGATCATTCCACCAACAGGGAACAGTCATGGTAAAGGTCCGAGAAAGAGATTTTGCGACCCTTTGAGATGATGCACCACAATACGACATTCGCTTGCAGAGCGCAAGTTTCTGGAGGGTAATAAGTCTGAAGTAATGAGTTTAGGTAAAAGGGAGCAGTGCCAGTGGTTGTTCTGTAGGCAAACGTCAGTGACTTGAATTTAATGCGAGTGGTAACCAGTGCAATTTTGTGAGGAGAGGAGTGACGTGTCTTCTCTTCGGCTCGTTAAAAAACACTCTGGCTGCAGCATTCTGGATCAATTGTAGAGGTTTGACAGAGCAAGCTGGAAGACCAGCCAGGAGAGCATTACAATAGTCCAGTCTGGATAGAACAAGCGCTTGGACAAGGAGTTGTGTAGCATGCTCTGATAGGAAGGGCCTGATCCTCTTAATGTTGTGCAAGGCAAATCTACATGACCTGGCAGTTTTAGCAATGTGGTCTGTGAAGTTCGATTGATCATAAACTACAACTCCAAGGTTCCTGGCTGACCTTGATGGAGTTATGGATGACGAGCCTAGCTGAATGGAGAAGTTGTGATGAAGTGTTGGGTTGGCCGGGACCACAAGTAGCTCTGTCTTCGCAAGGTTTAGTTGAAGGTGGTGGTCCTTCATCCAGCCAGAAATGTCTGTCAGGCAGGCTGAGAAACGAGCAGCTACCGTCAGATCGTCAGGCTGGAATGAGAGGTAGAGCGTAGCGTCATCAGCGTAGCAGTGATAGGAAAAGCCATGTTTCTGAATCACAGATCCTAGTGATGTCATGTAGATGGAGAAGAGGAGTGGTCCAAGCACTGAGCCCTGAGGCACTCCAGTAGCTAGATGTTGGGTCTTAGACGCCACACCCCTCCACGACACCCTGAAGGACCTACCTGAGAGGTAAGACTTCAACCATTGGAGAGCGGTTCCCGAGATGCCCTTCATCTTTAGGATTGACAGGAGGATCTGGTGGCTAACTGTGTCAAAGGCAGCAGACAGATCCAGCAGGATGAGAACTGAGGTTTTGGAAGCTGCTCTTGAGTCTCAGAGCTTCAATAACCGAGAGCAGGGCAGTCTCAGTTGAGTGTCTGCTTTTGAAACCAGACTGATTGTTGTCCAAGAAGTTGTTCTTTGTAAGAAAGGAAGATATCTGGTTGAAAACAACTCGTTCAAGTGTTTTCGCGACGAATGGAAGGGAAACCGGTCTGTAATTTTCCAGATGTGCTGGATTTAGATTGGGTTTCTTAAGCAGTAGGGTTACCCGAGCCTGCTTAAAAGCTGTGAGAAAGGTAACAGTGTGAAGAGAGGTGTTTATGATGTGCGTGAGTGCGGGTACAACTGAGGAAGAAATGGCTTTAAGTAGGTTAGTGGGAATAGGATCAAATGGAAAGGATGAGTTTCAGGGCTCTCAAGTGTCACGCATTGAGCGTGACAGTCACTCATTTCGGTCTTTTGTCACGCTCTCCCGCCACACATTGTATTTCTCACGCTGAAAAACTATTTGTAATATATTTAATATGCCGCAGCGCCTAAAACTCTGTCCGCGCCGCTCTCACTGTGGAACCGCCAGGAATCAAGCGCGTCTCCTCTGGTGTTGTTCGTCGAGCTACACAATAGCCAATCAGAAAATAGCACTATTGCATCTGGGTAAGATACAATAGTGCTATTGTATCTATTGTACCCTTCTGCCTCTGAAAGTAGAGAGGAGGGTAGAATGTGTGTGTTAGTTTGTGGATTCGTAAATTGGCTGCTGATGGTGGTTGTTTTATTTATGAAGAATGTGGTAAAATCATCAGCTGTTAGGGTTGATGAAGGAGGAGGAGGAGGGTTGAGAAGAGAGGGTATTGAATAGCATGCGAGTGTCAGAAGAATTTTTATTTTTGTTGTGATAGTAAGTCATTTTAACAGTAGAGATATTAGCAGAGAACGAAGAGAGGAGGGATTGATAAAAACCAAGGTCAGTAGTCTTTCGATTTTCACCACTTCCTCTCTGCACCCCTGAGTTTAGAACGATGTTGGCGGAGAACATCAGATAACCAAGGGGGCGAGCTGGCCTGGAGAAAAGGGGGCAGAAGTTGTCCAAGCAGGATGTTAAAGTGGAGAAAAGAGTATCAGTTGCACTGTTAGTATCTAGTGTTGAGAGCTGATCAGGTGGAGGAAGTGTGGATGAGACCAAAGAGGATAGGCGAGAGGGTGAGAGTGAGCGTAGGTTTCGCCGAATGGTGACCTGTGGAGGAGTGTGTGTTGTGTTGTGAGGCAGGAGGAAGTGATCTGAGGTGTGCAGTGGAGTGACCAGTGTATGGTCAGTGGAGCAGTAGCGCGTGTAAATAAGGTCCAATTAATTACCTGATTTGTGAGTAGCCGCAGTAGATACTCGTTTAAGGTCGAATGAGGCAAGCAGAGAAATCAGCAGCCTGAGATTTTAGGTGAATGTTGAAGTCTCCAAGAACTATGAGAGGAGTACCATCTTCAGGGAAGGATGAGATTAGCACATCAAGCCCCTCCAAGAAACTGCCAAGCTGGACCTGGTGGACGATATACAACTACAAAATGGGACTAGTGATGGTAATTGAATGTGATTCAAATGAGCTGTTGTCACGCAGAGGTGGTAAAGGATCAAATTTCCAATCGTTTGAGATAAGCAGACCAGTACAGAAAGTGAAGTTAGTGGAGAGGGCAGCAGGTGTGGCAGTGTCCTCTGGTCTGATCCAGGTCTCAGTCAGGGACAATAGGCTGAGACCTGAATGACTAGAAATAGATGTAATGAAATCAGCATTTGTTTACAGCTGACTGGCAGTTCCAGAGACCAATAGGAAAAGACAATAAAGTACTAGAAGACACCGGAAAGGTACGCAGGTTGTTAGGATTGTACTGCCTTCGACGTAGGGCAGTTGATATCGATAATTATCTCGGTAAATGTCAAATCTTTATTTCTTTCAAGTTTAAAGGCGGATTTTTGCTCCTAAGTGAAAGTGGTAGAAACCAGAGCGTTAATTGTGGTTTTAAACTACTCTTTATTGTCAGAACATATTATGACAAACACTTGCCAAACAGGTGAACATTTCACAAATCTGAAGTAGAACATTCAAACATTTGTCATTTTTCCTTAACAAAATGAATATCTTAATAGAAAATGTAATTTCTTAGTTTCTGCATGTGCTAATGGGGGATATTAATTCAAGTCTTGAAACAGGTTTGTGTTGCCTGACTTTAATGGCACCAGTTTGCAGTGCAGGCTGCAATATTAATATTACATGTTTTGTCTCGAAACGCATATTTGACAGTGAGTTGACAGTAGTATTAGCCTTAGTTAGGATGCAGATTTACTATGTTAAATTTATGTTCATTAGCAAAAACAGTGTTACTGTCTGTTTAAAAAAAAATTAATGACCTTAATTTTATTTGGTAAAATGTAAAATTCTGACTGTTTGAATTTTATTAAAAATTAACCATTGGTCATCCAGTAACATGCATTTAGATCATGATAACCACAGATAAAACCAGGCATAGCCTATAGCACCTCACATCATGGCAAAATATAACTTTATGGTTTCTATGGTATTTGTATGAAAAACAGTAGTCTAAATACATTATTAATTAAATACTGTAATTATATTCCATTAGTCCTTTAATACATTGTCTACATTAATAATATAATACAATTCAATATGTATATCCCACATTTCGTGGTGCAGTTAATATTAGGGGAGACCGGGGATGGTTGTAACACGGGTCAGTTGTAACAATTCCAATCTCTCCTATCAGGAACTAGTTACAAATCACCTGATTCACTTCGCACAAGCTCAGTTTAATTCTTATTCCACATGTGATAAAGTAGAGCCCTGTGGCAGACACAGCACATGTTAGAGTGGGAAAAACAATTTTGAGGTAAGAAAGTTACTTTTTTTACTTTTTTTGTTTGTGTTATGGGAATTTCTGCTTTGTAGTTAAACTCATTAAACTTTTATTATGTTTATTGTGTGTCTGTGTAGATATTTTCCATGCAAGTTGTTAGAGCTTATGTTTTGCCTGTTAGCTGTAAGGTGAGCTAGTTCATGGCTACATGACTCTGGGTTAGTTGTAACAACAAGACTCTGGGTTAGTTGTAACAACAATGAATTAAAATTTATTAAAATTTTATTAAAATTTTATTATGGCCAATACTATAGACTGACAGTAACAACCGTGCTTACACAAATAGAATGTTCAAGTTCAATTTATAATGGTCAGTTACTATGACTGAGAGTGACAAACACACTGAGACTAAGAGTGACACACACACATCAGTTAGATTGAAAAGTCAGTGTTGAATAAAAACCTTTCAAAATACATTTTAGTCAAAATCCTTATTTCATTATGTTACATATCACCCCGGTGGATATCATAATGTTACATCTCACCCCAGGGTATGTTACAACTAACCCAGACTATGGGGTGAACATTTTCTGTTTGTGTTGCAAAGATAATAGCTATGTCATTTAATAGCAGACACTTGTAACTAGTTTGGATCACATTTTGAACACACTGACTTCAAAGTACTACAAGATAGACAGAAAGGTCAAAATTGTTACAACCATCCCAGGTCTCCCCATACTTGGCTAACGTTAATGATGGGAAATTGTAGACGGAAAAGCCTTCTGACTGTATTGTTGCGCACGGTGTTTCTGCTGTTTGTCAGTGCAGTTTCATCTGCCTTTAAACTGGTTTAAATCACGGAGACATGTGTTCTTCGCTGAATTCAAGCGCTTCTCACTGGATCTC
Source organism: Gila orcuttii (assembly GCA_026230005.1). Classification (NCBI taxonomy): domain Eukaryota; kingdom Metazoa; phylum Chordata; class Actinopteri; order Cypriniformes; family Leuciscidae; genus Gila; species Gila orcuttii. The sequence goes on from JAPDVR010000025.1 coordinate 3,207,243, forward strand.
GTGAGCGAGACTGATCAGAGTAAACGCGTCTGCTAGTGAGCTCGCGCTGCCGTTTGGACTTTGAGCCGAGCGGATAAATGGTCCGTGTGGCGCGCGGTTCAAATGAGTTTCAAATCGAATATTTATCAAACTCTTGATATCTTTAATCGAGAAAAAATTATATCGCGATAATTATTATATCGCCCAAACCTACTTCGACGTGATTTGCGTATAGTAATAGTGTAAATAGTTTACACAGTGTAAAAGAGCTCACAAACAGAAAGATCAGATGAAAGGTTGTGTAGAAGAGAAAGGAAACAACAAGAAAAGAAAATAAACAACAAGAAATTAATACTCAAGTGCCTTGTCGGTGGCCTTGCTCGGTGGAGTCGCACAGGTAACTTAGAGTCGTTGATATTCACACGAGGCACTAACCGATTATATACCTAATACCCTTTTTTTTACAGTCTATGCTAATACCTCGTTATTGAATACAACTGGCCACGCCCTACTAAAGTTACTTAGCCAAGCGAAACTCAAAAGTCACAAGTTAACACACAAACGAACGCCACGTCGGTGCGCACTTTAAACACAGCAAACAAAACAAAGTTTCCTAGCAACGAATAACTGCCTAAAATCTAATGAGAAAATTAAACACTCAAAGACTGATGTTCTCTCCTGTTGTTCGACTGCTTCTTCTGAGCTGTAAGTGAAAGGGAAATACATATAATTCCAGCTGCTCCTCCTAGAGTGTTATATATTACAGACAAGAGCTGATTTTCTTCATTTACATTTTGATTGGCCTTTTCTGTAAGGATTTTCTCTATTTCTTGTAGTTTTTTTAAAAGCTCCATCCTTTCTGAATGTTGTTTCTCATTCATTACTGAGTAAAACCCGTGAGCATTGAGCTGAACTAGCTTGTGTATTTCTGCTACGAGAGCTGCTGTTTGAGCAGGTTTAGGTTCAGAGTCTCTGATCATGTGAAATCTGCCTCCACATGCGTTGATCATTTCTTCAGCGATCCCTCTGGATGCTCCTGTCAAACGATCCTGGTGATTTTGGTGCAGAAGAACAATGCAGTAGGCCTACTGAAGAACTTATGAAAACAAACAGAAAGTTCATGAAGTCCATCAAGTCCAACAGAAAGTCCTGTCAAGTCCATCGCTGCGGCTATAAAATAAATAATAAGTATAAATATAAGTATTCTAGTCGCTTGATAAACTTAAGGTTGAGCCACTGTAGTCACTTGGACTATTTTAACAATGTTTTTACTAACTTTTCTGGGCTGGCCCGGCAGAATGAAATTACATAGAAGCCTATGAAGGAGTGAGACAGCTCTCAGATTTCATCAAAAATATCTTAAATTTTGTTCCGAAGATGAACAAAAGTCTTACGGCGTTGGAACAACATGAGGGTGAGTACTGACAGAATTTTTCTTTTTGGATGAACTAACTAATCCTTTAAAGGTGCAGTGTGTGATTTTTAGCGGCATCTAGTGGTGAGGTTACGAATTGCAACCAACAAAAGTTATGGTGGGCGACAGGAAAATATGTCATCATCTGAGACAGCAGAGAGTAGCCAGTTCAGCAATGAGGTTTCTTTACAAGGATAAATTAAAGGGATAGTTCACCCAAAAATGAAAATTCTGTCAGTAATTACTCACCCTCATGTTGTTCCAACCCCGTAAGACCTTCGTTCATCTTCGAAACACAAATTAAGATATTTTTGATGAAATCTGAGAGCTGGATCACTCCTCCATAGGCTTCTAAGGGATTGAAACTTGCCAGCCCCGAAAAGTTATTAAAGACATTGTTAAAATAGTCCAAGTGACTACAGTGGCTCAATCTTAAGTTTATCAAGCGACGAGAATACTTTTTGTGCGCAAAAACAAACAAAAATAACGACTTTATTTCAACTAGGCCTATTCATTTCCTTCTCTATGGGCCTCTAGTCAGTTAACGTATTGTGATTGCGTAGAGCTATGTCACACGTAGGCTCACTATTGGCCGACGCTGGTCATGTGGGTGATGCGTGTGACGTACAACAACAGAAGCTCACGCCATTATACTAGTGAACTCACTTGAGGCCCACAGAGAAGGAAATGAATAGTAGAAATAAAGTCGTTATTTTTGTTTTTTTTGCGCACAAAAAGTATTCTCGTCGCTTGATAAACTTAAGATTGAGCCACTGTAGTCACTTGGACTATTTTAACGATGTCTTTAATAACTTTTCGGGGCTGGCAAGTTTCAATCCCTGAAGAAGCCTATGGACTAGTATGGAGGAGTGATCCAGCTCTCTGTCACGGTGTGGGTTTTGTGTCTTGTTCCTTGTTCTTGTCGGTCATGTGATTCCCTGTTTGCCATGTGTCTTGTTAATTGTCTTATCATTGTTCCCATGTGTTTCTGATTAGCCACGCCCCCTTGTTATCTTGTTTAGCTTGTTTGCCTGTCTATTTATACCTCTGTGTTTCAGTTGTGGTTTGTCGGTCGTTGTCGTTGCTTCAGTGTTCCTGTCCTGAGTTCCGTGTTCCGTTGTTTCACCTGTTATTTTATTAAATGAACTGCATTTGGATTCTCTCTCTGCTTCGTCCTTGCTGCATCATCACAGAACGACCGACCAACTATGAATCCAGCAGCATTTAAGGGGAATCTCCAGCCAAGTAGGCGACGCCTGATCCTTATTCCCAAGATGGCCGCCGCCAAGCCGGTGTCTCCGGACAAGATGGCCACTGCCAAGCCAGTGTCTATGGACAAGATGGCCGCCGCCGAGCCAGTGTCTATGGTCAAGATGGCCGCCGCCGAGATCGACCTGCCGGAGCTTATTCCTGCCGAGCCTTCGCTTCACGTCAGTCCCGCTGAGCCGGTGTTTCTGGACAAGATGGCCGCCGCCGAGCCAGTGTCTCCAGACAAGATGGCCGCCGCCGAGACCGACATGCCGGAGCTTATTCCTGTCGAGCCTGAGCTTCACGTCAGCCACGTCCAGCCAGAGCTTCACGTCAGCCACGTCCAGCCAGAGCTTCACGTCAGCCACGTCCAACCAGAGCTTCACGTCAGCCACGTCCAGCCAGAACTTCACGTCAGCCACGTCCAGCCAGAGCTTCACGTCAGCCACGTCCAGCCAGAGCTTCACGTCAGCCACGCCATTCCTGAGCTTCACGTCAGTCCAACCGAACCTGAGACTGTCCAAGTCACGTCTGCCGATCCAGAGACTGTCCAAGTCACGTCTGCCGATCCAGAGACTGTCCAAGTCACGTCTGCCGATCCAGAGACTGTCCAAGTCACGTCTGCCGATCCAGAGACTGTCCAAGTCACGTCTGCCGATCCAGAGACTGTCCATGTCACTTCTGCCCATCCAGAAACTGTTCAAGTCACTTCCTCCGAGCCAGTGTCTACGGACAAGATGGCCGAACCAGAGACTGTTCACATCACTTCTGCTGATCCAGAGACTGTTCACGTCACTTCCTCCGAGCCAGTGTCTACGGACAAGATGGCCGAGCCCGAGTCTGTTCCTGTTCCCGAGCCCGAGTCTGTTCCTGTTCCCGAGCCCGAGTCTGTTCCTGTTCCCGAGCCAGTGTCTGTTCCTGTGCCGGAGCCAATGTCTGTTCCAGAGCCAGTGCCTGTTCCAGCGCTAGAGCCAATGTTTGTTTCTGTGTTTGTGTCTGTTCTTGTGACTGTTACAGTTCTTGTGGCTGTTCCTGAGCCGGTGTCTGCTGTTCCTGAGCCGGTGTCTGCTCCGCCCTGGCCGCCCGAGGGGTCTTCACCGCCCTGGCCGCCCGAAGGGTCTTCACCGCCCTGGCCGCCCGAAGGGTCTTCACCTTCCTGGCCGCCCGAGGGGTCTTCACCGCCCTGGCCGCCCGAGGGGTCTTCACCACCCTGGCCGCCCGAGGGGTCTTCACCGCCGTGGCCGCCCGAGGGGTCTTCACCGCCGTGGCCGCCCAAGGGGTCTTCACCGCCTGGTCCACCCTGGCCGCCTGAACTGCCTTGCTAAGGGGCGTCGGGAGCCGCCCATAGGGGAGGGGCTATGTCACGGCTATGTTTTGTGTCTTGTTCCTTGTTCTTGTCGGTCATGTGATTCCCTGTTTGCCTTGTGTCTTGTTAATTGTCTGATCATTGTTCCCATGTGTTTCTGATTAGCCACGCCCCCTTATTATCTTGTTTAGCTTGTTTGCCTGTCTATTTATACCTCTGTGTTTCAGTTGTGGTTTGTTGGTCGTTGTTGTTGCTTCAGTGTTCCTGTCCTGAGTTCCGTGTTCCGTTGTTTCACCTGTTATTTTATTATATGAACTGCATTTGGATTCTCTCTCTGCTTCGTCCTTGCTGCATCATCACACTCTCAGATTTCATCAAAAATATCTTAATTCGTGTTCCGAAGATGAACGAAGGTCTTACGGGGTTGAACAACATGAGGGTGAGTAAATACTGACAGAATTTTCATTTTTGGGTGAACTATCCCTTTAAGAAATTATGTTTACTTAATTAATCAGTAAAACTATATATTTTTGCAAATATTATTGTTACTTGTTCATCATTGTGTCAGTGTTTTATTCGCTGAACTAAGCTTGCGTCATTGCACGAAGAGCAACATAGTAATGAAACGCGTTTGTCCGTTTAGGGCTACTGTAGAAACATGTCGGCGCATTTCAATGTAAGCGAACCCGCGGTCTGTGTAGACAGAAACTGCTCATTCTAAGGTAATACAAATATAACGGTTCATTAAGTAAGGTCTTTATACACCACTGAAAACTTCTTTTTCAAGGTAGTGAGGAAACGCGCTCTGTAGCGCTGTGTGTTCGCTGTCGGCTACGCTAGAAACATGACCACACAATATGTCGACCTCCATAGAAGGAGGAGCCCGCGGTTATGGAGATATGTCTCATTCTAAGGTAAAAAAACATAACGGTTCAATATGCAAGGTCTTTATACACCACTGAAAACATAGTTATGGATCTTATATTGCATTTCTGTCAATAGATCCTCAGAAATATTACACAATGCACCTTTAACATGACTGAAGACGATTGACATACAGGTAAGTTCATGGGGTAAAAGGAATTCAACTCTCCACTTTCTTGAAAATTGTTCATAGAGCTTAGCTGGTAGTCCCTCTTAGTGGCAGGAGGGTGGGCGGGGCTGGCTTCCATTCCCTCGAACTCCACGAGGACTCTGATGGACACGGCGATGGACGGTGTTGCCGGCTCACAGCCATGGGGCCTCATTTATAACCGTTGCGTACGCACAAAACAAGCCCTGAAGGATGCATACGCCGCTTCCGACACACAAGTTGTGATTTATAAAAACAAACTTGACGGGAAAATTTCCGCAGCTGCACGCAAACTCTGACAAATGCGTACGAACGTTTTGGAGATGGAGCAGTTTGGTGACACCCCGATGGTGAGCTGGAGTTAAATGTCTTTTTAGTCACTTTTAGACAGAAAATCTAAAGAAAATTATACAGAAAGATAATTCAAATATAATTTCACTCACCAAGCCTATCACTTGAAGCAAATTATGGAAGCATATGGGAAGCAATATTCAATTTGAAATGTAATATGCAAAATGACAATGCAATATGTAAAATGGCAATGCATTTCTGTAGCCTATTTAAATTTACATTTTCCATTACATTTGTGCAACGTTTGGTGCAAAATGAAAATGATAATTCAATTATATCATTTACATTTGCCATTTCATACACTAGTTTTAATATGTAAATTGAATAGTATGTATCCATCCCTTCTTAAATGTCCGCTCCAGCAAAGCGCTTTGGGCCGTTTAGTGAAACTGACGTATAGCCTATCTACAACGGTAGATGAAGTAAAACCGTAAATCTTCATTTTGAGTCCGAATCATAAATACACAACATGTTCACAATAACAGTTTAAATAAATAAAAGAATGGTTTAAACTGTTTTACTTCTGATATAAACATTTAGATTAAATATGCAATTAATTATCATAACTGACAAGTTACAACATTTGTTATATTCAATAAATAGAAATATTTGTTGTGGATGCAATGCTTTCGAACACTTTTCCTCTGGCATGCTGTGTTTCAATGTTTTAACTACAGAGATAATTTCTTATCATGATAATAGAAGATTGTCTGAGAAAATAGTTTCTTGCAAATAATGCACAACAAGGTCTATCTGTTTCCATTAAAAATATAAATCAATTAAAAATACTATTTGGCCAGTGGAAAAGATTCAGAAAAACTAATGTATTTTACACTATTTGATTTATTTATTCAAAAACAAGGCAAGGATAGGCTAGTAAATGGTTTTTATTAATGTGATGTGACGGCACATCCGTATTTCACATTTTCCTAATGTCTTGTACCGTTAAACGTTATCACGTGGATGAATAATCATATGCAAATGATATAAAAATGAGGATATGCATGGTAAAACTAGGCGTTGTAAGCTCCATATCTGGTTATTTCGGGGAGGAGACGCATGTGTGCACAATCTTCCGCTGACTGGGATTTATAAAGTGAATTCTGCACAGGTTTTGGCGTACGCACAGTTTTATAAGTCTGAATATTTTTGGCTTTCGGGCGCACGTACACTTTTAGTAAGGATCCTACGCACAGTTTTATAAATGAAACCCTTGGTCAGACTCTCCGAGATGTTTTCAGCTCTAGGGCGATGGTGAGCGCTGTCCTCTCTTCGTCGGGCTCTGGCTCACACGTCGCGGCAGGCGTAAGCTTCCAGTCTGCGGGGGGCTCAGGCATAAGATCCGTCTATCGGGATGGTGACGGGCTAGGCTCTGGATCAGGCTGTGGCTGCTGTATGGATCAGGGGGTAGACTCTCCAGACACCTGATAATGGCCTCCTTCCAGCAAAGCCACAGGATGTTGATAGTTAACCCTGATCCAATACAGTGATTTCAGCGTCTCAGCGTCATAAGGGGTACAAACGGTGAAGTCCAAGAAGGTATGACTGCTTCTGGCCAACGCAGCAATCTTCGCTGCAAAAATGTTGTGGTTCGGTCTTCTGTCAGCGTACAGGAGATGACACATGGTAACGGGTAGTTTATTTACAGGTAGTAGACCGCAAGCAGGATAATCAGGTGAGTGTTCAGCAGATAGATGGCTTGAGTAGACTTAACTTAAATGGTAACCGTCTGTTTTCATTGCAGGTGCACTGATGGTGACAATGATATGAAGATGAGAAGGGATTGTAGAAGTTGAGTAGTTCGGGTAAGGTGCCAGGCTGCCAGCTATGTTCTACGGGGGGTAACAACAGGACCAGACAACAATGGTGAGGAAGTTGACTGCTGATATGGTGAGTGCTGAGAGTGATAACGAGGGTGACAGCTTTCATGTGCAGGCTATTGAGGGACTATGGCCAGGGACATAAGGGACCCTGATCAGGGGCTGGAGTCATCTCTGAACTCTGGTCAGGGGCAGGAGCCATCTCTGGACTTTGGTCAGGGGCAGGAGCCATCTCTGGACTTTGGTCAGGGGCTGGAGCCATCTCTGGACTTTGGTCAGGGGCAGGAGCCATCTCTGGACTTTGGTCAGGGGCTGGAGCCATCTCTGGACTTTGGTCAGGGGCAGGAGCCATCTCTGGACTTTGGTCAGGGGCTGGAGCCATCTCTGGACTTTGTTCAGGAGCTGGAGCCATCTCTGGACTTTGGTCTGGGGCAGGAGCCATCTCTGGACTTTTGAGCAAGCTCTGGACTCTGCTCAGGGACTGGAGCCATCTCTGGACTCTGGTCAGGGCCTGGAGTCATCTCTGGACTTTGGTCAGGGACTGGAGCCTTCTCTGGACTCTGGTCAGGGACTGAAGCTGTCTCTGGACTCTGGTCAGGGACTGAAGCCATCTCTGAACTCAGGTCAGGGACTGGAGCCATCTCTGGACTTTGGTCAGGGACTGGAGCCATCTCTAAACTCTGGTCAGGGCCCGGAGTCATCTCTGGACTTTGGTCAGGGGCTGGAGCCATCTCTGGACTTTGGTCAGGGGCAGGAGCCATCTCTGGACTTTGGTCAGGGGCTGGAGCCATCTCTGGACTTTGGTCAGGGACTGGAGTCATCTCTGGACTCTGGTCAGGGGCAGGAGTCATCTCTGGACTTTGGTCAGGCCCCGGAGTCATCTCTGGACTTTGGTCAGGGCCCGGAGTCATCTCTGGACTTTGGTCAGGGGCTGGAGCCATCTCTGGACTTTGGTCAGGGGCTGGAGCCATCTCTGGACTTTGGTCAGGGCATGGAGCCATCTAACAGAAAGGATGAGGAGTTTTTCAAGAGTGGACCGCTCAGCAGAAGAGCATATAAAACGTATTGTTCTAATGAGCAGTTGCTAGTTATCCAGGGCATTTGTGAGTACAATGGTTCGTCTAAACCTGTGTGATAGAGTCATCAGCTCTGTGTCGTCCAGGTAAACTGCCGAAGATAGCTCCAGGAACACCTCTGCCTATTCCGCAAGGGGACGGCCATTCTGAGAGGGTGTATAACAGGTCCAGAAGACGGAGTGGAAAGCTCACCTTGAGATTTGTTCTTTAAGGTCTGGTCTTCTGTCACGGGTGGTTGCAGAAAGGCAGACGAAGATGAATAATAAAGTTCCAATACGAAGTTTAATGTGGGCAATACAAATAATTCTAAGACAGGCAACACACACTGAATGTAACATAGATCAAACAGACAATGAATGTGAGGAATCAACTTATATAGCAAACACAAATGAAGATAATAAATGGAACACAGCTGAAACCAATGCACTAATAATGATGGTAACAATGTAAACCACTTTCCCACTCCATTTCTGACCATCTATTGTGTTCTGACCGCTATTGTGAAGCTCTGTCTCGCTGTGTCGTCCTCAAAGAGGTTTGGTCCAGTGACCAGCATCCTTCTACGACCCTCGTCTGTAATTACTGGAGTCTTTACAATCTCTCTGTCCTCCTGCCCACCATCTTTCCTTCCTGACAGAATCTCTGCAGCGCTGAATCTGGAGTCGCCTCGCATTCCCACTATCAGGATTCTCACATCATAATAATGAGAAGCTGGAAGAGAAACAATGAGTGCAAATGCAATGAAGGAAAAATGGGGTAAGAAAGATATGTTCTTTGAAAACAAGCCTTATTGTATTGAATTTTGCTTCTCTTTTTAGGGATTTATACAGGAAAACGAGACCAATATTCTGATGCAGAAAAAGGAAAATCATATAGGTTTGGGAATGACATTAGATTGAGCAAATGAAGACAGTCGTGAGTTATTATAGGTATACTATTTATTTAAAAATGTTTAAACATTAAAGAGAAGGTACATTACCTTCTGCCTGTACAGACATGATGTGAAATGCCAGAATCAGAGTAAAAAGCAACTTGGGTTTTGTCTTGGTTAAAGTTGCAGTCGGCAAGTCTGGCAGATTGAGGGGACTTAGCCAAAATTTTGAGTGTTTACAACTCTCATGCCCCTCCCTCACTACCACCAAGCACCCTCCCATCGAGTTCGTGCTCGTCAGTGCGTGTATATTGTAATCTGTGGCGTGTGCACGAACTGTCAGATCTCACACTGCGCTGATTGGACCAGAAGAACCGGGAGCGGTGGGTTTTTGCAAAACAAATAACAGGCTCTAGGTGGAAGTAGAAGCGCGTGTTTTTTTCTAAAACCGGTTGATTTATGTTGTTCTGTCGGAGCATAGTGTCGGTTTCAGTGATTATGATAAAAAAAAATCTTGCCGACTGCTGCTTTAATTTAATCGTACAACCTAAAGAATACATGTAGCCAAATGTAGCTTTGAACAACTGTGACTCGGATTACCCAGATCATCAAAACTGGAAATGGCTTTTTTCCCCCCTTTTTTTTTTTTTACTTAATCAGTTTATTTAGAAACACTGTAATTAATGATGCTGGAAAAACCACTGTTCTTATGCTGTTGGATCTCAGTGCGGCATTCGACACTGTTGACCACAGCATACTAGTAGAAAGACTTAAATGCTGTGTTGGCCTCTCTGGCTCGGTCATCTGCTGGCTAAAGTCTTATCTAGAACACAGGAGTTTTTATGTTTCTATTGGTCATTATGCTTCAGCTCCTGTGTCCTTAACATGTGGTGTCCCTCAGGGCTCAATCCTTGGCCCTCTTTTGTTTAATCTGTACATGCTCCCTCTTGGCCAAATTATGAAAAAACATTCTATTAGTTACTATAGCTAGGCAGATGATACACAGTTATATCTATCCTTGTCTCCCAACGAGTTTGCTCCCCTTGAATCTCTTTATCATTGTCTTAATCAAGTTCAAGACTGGATGTCTAAAAATCTCCTTAAATTAAACACAGACAAAACTGAAGTAATTATCTTTGGGAAAAAGGATCAAAGACTAAAGACTGCCACATTATTGGGAATGAAAGGTTTTGAGGTAGTGGAAACCTTTTAGAACCTCGGGGTCATTATTGACAGCGACCTAAGTTTCAATAGCCACATGAAGGCAGTCACAAAATCAGCTTTTTATCATTTAAATTGCAAAGGTTAAAAACTTTATATTACCGGTAGATTTAGAAAAGCTTATTCATGCTTTCATCACCAGTAGGGTGGATTATTGTAATGGTATTTTCACTTGTCTCCCTAAAAAAACAACAAAACCTCTTCAAATTATTCAAAATGCAGCAGCAAGGCTATTGACCAGAACTAAAAGAAAAGATCATATCACACCAATTTTAAAATCTCTAAACTGGTTACCAGTGATCTATAGAATTGATTTTAAAGTTCTTTTTCTTGTTTTTAAATCACTAAATGGTCAAGGACCTCTTTATATAGCAGAGATGCTTGAAACATATAGCCCCTCAAGATCTCTTAGATCTGCTGGAAAACTCCAACTGGTACAATCCAGCGCTCGTACTAAGCAGGGAGAGGCAGCCTTTAGTTGTTATGCGGTCCGTCTTTGGAACCGTCTTCCTGTAGACATTAAGACCTCTCCTACTGTCTCTATTTTTAAATCCAGACTAAAAACAAAACTTTTCTATGATGCTTTCTATTAACCCTCTCTTGTACCTGTGGTCTGTAAGGTTTTTATTTTAAGCTCTCAATTTTGTGTATTATGTTCCCTGTGAACTATTATGTTTTTATTTTAAGCTCTCAATTTTGTGTATTATGTTCCCTGTGATTTAACATGTTTTTATTGCTAATGTTATTGTGTAATTGCTATTATGTAAAGCACATTGGGTTACCGTTCTGTGTATGAAATGGGCTATATCAATAAACCTGAACCTGAACCTGAATTGTAGTTCTGTTCTGTCTTTTGCTTCGCTAAGACTCTTGTGCTCGACAATAATGTAAATGCTCGAGTGACACTAAACCAGTATGACAGGTGTTTTTGTATGGGCAAAGGGTGATCGGTTCTCTGCATATTTTGCTCATCTCAAACATTCTGTCAATTCCATGTTTGATACTACAAATATGTAACTAACTCTGGATCGTGTTAAAGAGAACAGCCAATCGAAATGGTGAAACATAATTCAGCTTAATTCAGTTCACTGCTGAAAATCAAGAGATCTTTTGAAAAAATATAAAGGATTTAAATACATGTACTCAACATGAAGGAACATGAGACGTATTTAAGGAAGTAAAAAATGTAAACTATATATATATATATATACACACACATATATATATATTTTTAAAAAACTTAATGCAATGCAATGTATTTAGATATTTAATAGATGTTTTGATCCAGAGCTTTAATTACAATTATAATTTAGTCACTGTTTGTGACTTGAACTGATGCAGTCAGCTTTCTCCAAATTACTATTAACAGTAATGCTACATAAAACAAGTAAGAACTAACCAAGCTTTCCATAAGTACTTTGAGAAAACTCATCATCGGCCCTAAAATAAGAAAGACTAAACCAGTGAGCACACAACCACATGGAAAAAACAGTGTTACTGTTAGTCTAAGAGCTGTGAAAAGGATCACTTTCAATAGAGTTTCATTCTTTAAAAGCCAATATGCCATTGTAAGCCCTGATATTAGCAGCATTATTGTCATCTTCACACCAAGTAGGACAAACCCCATTGAAAGTGTCGCCCCAATGATACAAGACAGAAATGACCCGAGCACAAAGACTGGAGATTCACAACTCTTCGTTTCACTGTGAAAAAATATTGCATAAGCCCCGGCTGCGACTCCAGGAGCTGCATGACACGCAATGAGCACATCTGACCACGACCTGATGCTGATGAGTGTCCCAAAGACCAGAGATGAACCCAGAACAACTGCTATAGACGTATTTACTGTGAAATCCCATATTTCTATGAAATCCCCTATATGTATGAAATCCCCTGTATGTATGAAATCCCCTATGATATGTCTGAAGTTGCTAATCATAAAATCTTCGATTTGTTTGTCTCTTGCAAATATATTTCCTAGTGATGTTATCAAGACCAAATTTAGCGGTATAGCAACATCTGGACTCAGAACATGTCTTAGATAGACCATAAACAACACAAGTGCTGCAAATATTGCCCCAAAATTCAACATTTTGTAATTTCCTTCAGTGTAAACAACAAGAGCTGTAAATGAAACAAGGGAAATCCATCCTATAATTCCAGCTCCTCCTCCTAAAGTGTCATATATTACAGACAAGAGCTGATTTTCTTTATTTACATTTTGACTGTCCTTTCCTGTAAGTATTTTCTCTATTTCTTTTAGTCTTTTCAAAAGCTCCCGCCTTTCGGATTCTAACCGTTGTGTCTCATTCAGTGCTGAGAAATATTTTGCTGCATTGAGCCGAACTAGCTTGTCTATTTCTGCTACGAGAGCTGCTGTTTGAGCAGGTTTGGGTTCAGAGTCTCTGATCATGTGAAATCTGCCTCCACATGCGTTGATCATTTCTCCAGCGATCCCTCTGGATGCTCCTGTCAAACGTTCCTGGTGATTTTGCTGCAGAAGAACAATGCAGTACTGAAGAACTTCTGCTCCCAGCAGATCCTGGACTCGTTTCACAACATCACACTCTTCTGATTCTTGATCTTCCAGATTCAGGAGCATTAAAACGGCATGCGGTCCAGGAGCCGAGAGAAACAGCGCTGTTGTGAAGCTCTGTCTCGCTGTGTCGTCCTCACAGAGGTTTGGTCCAGTGACCAGCATCATTCTACGACCCTCGTCTGTAATTACTGGAGTCTTTACAATCTCTCTGTCCTCCTGTCCACCGTCTTTCCTTCCTGACAGAATCTCTGCAGCGCTGAATCTGGAGTCGCCTCGCATTCCCACTATCAGGATCCTCAGTTCATCATCATCATGAGAAGCTGGAAGAGAAAGTTACAAATGAAAATATCAGAAAATATTTTTTGAATTAAAAATGAACAATCTACTAACTATATACAGTGTTTAGACACACTCTGATATAATTGCTCATGTAAAACAATTTTGGTTTAACACTCTGGTGCATGGTAGTTTATTACATTGTTGATTTTTTTTTAAAGAAAATAATTGATTACAAATTTCTATTGACTTACATTAAAACCCTAAATGCATGGTGTCCACTAAAGTGGTCAGATTTATTTTTAGTTATTGAAAGTAAACTACAAGAAATATGATAATATTTTTAAAAACATGTACAAGACTAATTTTGTTGTTTTAAGTAAAAAGAAAGTAATGCATGCATCAGAACAGTATAGAGAGCAGGTACACATTTGCATGACATTATTGTCAGGTTGTGTGCAGGTTACTGAAGACGAGGACAGAATGAGCTCAATGAAGATACTTTATTCATTAACTGAACTATCAAAAACCAAAAGAGAAAACATTCCAGGACTTCAAGAAACACAACCATACACGGACGACGACCAACCAACACTGAGGGAAAACACAAGGCTTAAATGAACAGGGACTAATGGGATGATTAACAGAACACAGGTGAAGGGAATTACTAATTAAACAGACCGGGAAACACCAACAGGACTAAACCAAAATCACAAAGACAGGGGGAAACAAGATCACAAAACAAAACTCAAACATACTGAAACGTGACTGTACCTCCCCCCTCCCCGAAGGCGCGTCCTCGCGCCGTACAACATCCAAAGGGGTGGGAGGGTGGGCATCCTGGACTCCAGGACGGTCCAGGCGGAGCAGGCTGTTGGCGTGGCCAGGGCGGAGCTGTGGGACCCTCTGGCGGCCAGGGCGGAGCTGTGGGACCCTCTGGCGGCCAGGGCGGAGCTGTGGGACCCTCTGGCGGCCAGGGCGGAGCTGTGGGACCCTCTGGCGGCCAGGGCGGAGCTGTCGGACCCTCTGGCGTCCAGGGCGGAGCTGTCGGACCCTCGGGCGTCCAGGACGGAGCTGTCGACCCTCGGGCGTCCATGGTGGAGCTGACCCTTCGGGTGGCCATGGCGGCGATATTTCTTCAGGTGGCCATGGCGGTGAAGATCCTTCGGGTGGGCGCCCCCCCAAAATTTTAATGGGGAAATTGACAGGAAAGGGGGGGATCCGGCAGCAAAGAGGGTCTTGGACTGGGCAGGACAAGCGGAGGATCAGTGGGCTCAGGTGCATCTGGTGCAGGATCAACGGGCTCTGGTGCAGGATCAGTGGGCTCTGGTGCATCTGGTGCAGGATCAGTGGGCTCTGGTGCATCTGATGCATGATCGACGGGCTCTGGCGCAGGATCAACGGGCTCTGGCGCAGGATCAACGGGCTCTGGCGCAGGATCAACGGGCTCTGGCGCAGAACTGGACGGGACCAGCACATCATGGGACTCGGAACTGGACGGGGCCAGCACATCATGGGACTCGGAACTGGACGGGGCCAGCACATCATTGGACTCGGAACTGGACGGGGCCAGCACATCATGGGACTCGGAACTGGACGGGGCCAGCACATCATGGGACTCGGAACTGGACGGGGCCAGCACATCATGGGACTCGGAACTGGACGGGGCCAGCACATCATGGGACTCGGAACTGGACTCATGGGCCAGAGCTGATGTGCGTGCCGCCCACACACACAGAACAGCCACAATCAGTACCGTGTCCTCATGAGCAGATCCAAGTGCGGCGTATTCAGTCTCTGGCGGGCAGGCGATTGGCTCCGGTTCTGGCAAACAGGCGACGGGCTCTGGCTCTTGCTCGAAGACTGGCTCTGGCTCTTGCTCGAAGACTGGCTCTGGCTCTTGCTCGAAGACTGGCTCTGGCTCTTGCTCGAAGACTGGCTCTGGCTCTTGCTCGAAGACTGGCTCTGGCTCTTGCTCGAAGACTGGCTCTGGCTCTTGCTCGAAGACTGGCTCTGGCTCTTGCTCGAAGACTGGCTCTGGCTCTGGCTCGAAGACTGGCTCTGGCTCTGGCTCGAAGACTGGCTCTGGCTCTTGCTCGAAGACTGGCTCTGGCTCTTGCTCGAAGACTGGCTCTGGCTCTTGCTCGAAGACTGGCTCTGGCTCTTGCTCGAAGACTGGCTCTGGCTCTTGCTCGAAGACTGGCTCTGGCTCTTGCTCGAAGACTGGCTCTGGCTCTTGCTCGAAGACTGGCTCTGGCTCTTGCTCGAAGACTGGCTCTGGCTCTTGCTCGAAGACTGGCTCTGGCTCTTGCTCGAAGACTGGCTCTGGCTCTTGCTCGAAGACTGGCTCTGGCTCTAGCTCGAAGACTGGCTCTGGCTCTTGCTCGAAGACTGGCTCTGGCTCTTGCTCGAAGACTGGCTCTGGCTCTTGCTCGAAGACTGGCTCTGGCTCTTGCTCGAAGACTGGCTCTGGCTCTTGCTCGAAGACTGGCTCTGGCTCTTGCTCGAAGACTGGCTCTGGCTCTTGCTCGACAGGGCGGATGAGATGAGGATTGGGCTGGACGCAGAGATGTTGATATTGAAAAAGCTGTCTAGACCCATATCGCCCATATCCTCCCCTGTGACCTCCACGGATCCCCCGGAAAATTGCTTTGCGGGTTTCTAAAAAAGCCTCTTCCACTGGAGGCTTTCACTGGAGGTTTTTTCTTTTAAGGGTTGGTCGTTCTGTCAGGTTGTGTGCCGGTTACTGAAGACGAGGACAGAATGAGCTCAATGAAGATGCTTTATTCATTAACTGAACTATCAAAAACCAAAAGAGAAAACATTCCAGGACTTCAAGAAACACAACCATACACGGACGACGACCAACCAACACTGAGGGAAAACACAAGGCTTAAATGAACAGGGACTAATGGGATGATTAACAGAACACAGTTGAAGGGAATTACTAATTAAACAGACCGGGAAACACTAACAGGACTAAACCAAAATCACAAAGACAGGGGGAAACAAGATCACAAAACAAAACTCAAACATACTGAAACGTGACAATTATACATTACCATCAACATGTATAGATGTGATTTGAAATGCAAGGATCAGGGTGAAGAGCCATTTTGGTTCTGTCCTGTTTAGTTTCATTTTTCAACCTGGGGAGTAAAGCCACCGTTAATCTGTGTTTTTAAAATGTGATCTTACGATATAACCCAAACTATGAAGCACAGTTACTTAAAGTACGATCGTTTCACTTAACAGCACCGACAGTGAAGTTGAATCCTGTTTCTTTGCTTTCACTTTTGACATCTCACTTCCTATTTCCTGTAATCAAAGCAGTGTACCGCTACTTCGATACTTTCGCAGGCAGAACTAGTTCTGTTTTATTTTAGGATGTCCATCCTGAGGTGACGAGAGAGTATGTCAGCTCCAGTTCTTTTTCTATTGAAGAATTGTTTGTTGAATGGTCTTTTCAAGTATAAATTCTACATGTACGTATATGAATTTTACAGTGACATTGAGTGTATATAGATATGTCCCCTTTTAATAAATAACTTATTGGTTTTTCAGGTAGATTTCCATATATGTATATATATAAAAAAGGTCAAGTTTATTCTTCATTTCCAAGATCAAGGAGTCATCTCGCCACATTCTCTCAGCTGTGATCAAATCCCACCAAGGCAAACCAGTTATTGCCAACTGGCATTGAACTTGCCAGACTTCTCAGTTTAGCCTGTTTATTTATGAATTTAATGTGTGTAGCTTATGTTATATTGTCAACATTTGGACATTTCACTTCAGCTAACCCAAAGGGCTGATCTTCAGTTACTTTAGTGTCAGGGCTATAGCATCAAGGTACGGCACAGCAGGGTGTATAACAAACCCAGTATGTGACACATTTATACTACAAAAGTCACGGTATACTGCTGTAGGACTTCTGGCTCAAGGTCAATATCCATTTTCATAGCAGATGTTATGGAAGCAATGTAATGTTCCTTCATACAGGGATGATGACTGGTAGATGAAGAGATGGATGACAGAGCTGATGCACACAGAGACAAAGTGCACAACTTCCTTACTTGAGTGAATATACTAGTCAAATATTACTCCGTTACAAGTAAAAGTTGTAAAGACCGATTTTTACTTAAGTAAAAGTACAGAAGTTCTCAAGTATCAAAAGTAAACAGTAAATGTCAATGCATTGTTTTATTATTATTGCATTGTTGTATGTAATACTTACAGTACCGTATGCGTCTGAATCTACGCTTGCCCTCATATCAATATCACATTATTTCTAGAACACAGTTCCAGTAGTAAGATTGAATGTGAGATTGAATAAGTGTGACTCAATAACGTCCACAATGGTTTCGGACACTCAAATGGCTGTTCCCTCAAATAATGCCCTATTTAAAGTTTTTTGGCTTTTAGTTTGAATATGTTAGCCTTACTGTTATCTATAAGCTAGTGTGCTCCAAAACAATGACAAAATTCACATTTAGAAGACCAAACCCAACGGTGAAAATTAAAATCAGGTTGATGTCAGAATCCAACGTCAGATTGACGTTAATCTCCAACGTTGTATTGTGGTTGAAAATGAAAATCAGGTTGACGTCAGAAACCAACATCAGTCGGTGTCCAACATCAGTCGGTTCTGACGTCAAACCGACCAAAATGCAACCCCTGCAACCAAAATCATCCCCCAACTGACGTTAATACTTTCTACTTAAGGACTTTAACAGAAATGTAGTTGAGTAAAATGTACAATATTTGTCTTCCAAATGTAGTGAAGTTAAAGTCAAGTCAAGTCACCTTTATTTATATAGCGCTTTTTACAATACAGATTGTTTCAAAGCAGCTTTACAGAGATAACAGGAAAATAATGTTGTAATAATATTGTTAAATATAAAATGAAATGTCCCCAACTAAGCAAGCCAAAAGCCAATGGCGACAAAGGCGACAGTGAAGAAACAGTGACATCAGTGACAGAATGGAGAAAAAACCCTTGGGAGAACCCTGACTCAGTCTCAGTCCTCCTTTGGCCAATGAACGAACAGTGTATGATTATGATTCAGGCAGCATTATAGGTCAGAGGTCAGATTGGATCAGAACTTTCACAATATTTATCCAGTTCATCTGGTTGGGGTCGGAGTCATCACGCCGGTATGGAGATGAGTTTGTTGAGGTGTCCATGAGGCCTTCACAGTGTTGATGAGGCTGGCACTTCAGGGATGCGTTGTCGCCGTGTCCAGGCGCAGGTCCTTCATCAGATCTGGATACGGCCTGGATCCGGCGGACTGCGGTAAACCTCGGGATAAACAGAGAGACTAATATTAGCGTAGACGCCATCCTTCTTATGATGTACCAAGTACATCAGGATTTATGGGAAGTGTTCTCGGTTCCGGCTGATCTAAACTATGCAGCCTAACATTGAATTATAGAAGTCTATAATGTGTTATGTGTATGCCAAGTAAAAAGTAAAGTAAAAAGTTTCCAGAAAAAATAATAATCAAGTAAAGTACAAATACTCAAAAAGTGTATTTAAGTACAGTACTCAAGTAAACGTAATTTGTTACTGTCCACCTCTGGAACGGAGACACAGAGGAACGCTGGAGAGAGACGAGGAGACGCTGGAAGAAGTTTGCTGGAGATGATCGCAGGAGGAAACAAGGTAAGTGTCCACTTCATGTAGAAACAAGACCAGACCTTGCAAATACTTATTGTTGGAGCCATTATTTTGAATTGTATTTTTTGTTTGTGACACTAGAGGGCGTATGAGTATTTTGAGTATGTTCAAATAGGGTGATGATGAGTTACAGGTGCGCAGAATGGAAGGTCAACAAACTTTTTGACCGTGCCGTGTTGAGCGTTGGAGTGTGCAAGACGGTGCTCATGCCCAACAAGTTTGTTTCGAATTAGATATTTTGGTTTAGTATTTATTATTATTATCGTTTTATTTGTTGTTTGCAATACCAAGTGGACAATAAATGGATTTGGTTTATCCGAATTAATTCAAGGTATGGACAATCAATTCATTTTATTCAACACAAAGGCACGCGTCAGAAACAGCCGAAATAAGATCATCTGCGTCCCTACACTTATGGTGCGTTCAAGTCCTCCTGGGAAGTACGTACGAGGTGGGAAGTCGTGTTTACGACGTGAGGTGCGTTCAAGTCAGTTTCGTCAGTTTCGTCAGTTTCAACTCGTAATTACGATCTATAGGAGATGACTTGAACGCACCATTAATCTCCAACGGACAGCACTGCTGGGTCTGGAAGGAGTCCTGATAATACATAAGGATAACTATAAGGAGTCCTGATAATACATAAGGATAACTATAAGGAGTCCTGATAATACATGAGCAAAGGAAGGATCAATTTCAAAGAAAATGTCATTACTGCTGACTGACCACTTAATATTTATTAGAGGCACTCAGTGTATAAATGCTTGACATTTTAGTTTATTAAAGTGTGTGGGTGTATGTATATATATATATATATATATATATATATATACATATATGTGTGTGTATTTGTGTTAGATAGACCAAAAAACAATACAAATACAGCTAATTTTGCCCCAGAATTCAAATATTTGTGCCTCGCTTTAGTGTAAACTACAACATCACACTCTTCTGATTCTTGATCTTCCAGATTCAAGACAATTAAAATGGCGTGAGGTGTAGAAGACGAGAGATTCCCACACTCGAAGGATTCTCACAATCAGGATTCTTACATCATCATCTTGAGAAGCTGGACGGGAATGGTACAAATTGAAATATCGGGGTTAATCACAAAAATGTTTGGATGTGACTTTAAGGATGTTTTTTTTTTTTATGAGAGGAACGTTCATGGTCTTAATGCCATCATCTTGGAATTTAATTCCCAGAGAACACACAAACTGTGTGAATGCGTAATGCGGGAAGTCGTGGATGTGCAAAACGAGTATTTGTGGTTAAATTTCTACACATATCTATCTAAAAACACATATATATTTAAAAAAAACTTATTTTCAGATATTTAATAGATGTTTTGATCCAGAGGTTTAGCAACGATTATAATTTAGTCACTGTCTGTGACTTGAACTGATGCAGTCAGCTTTCTCCAAATTACTATTAACAGTAATGCTACATAAAACAAGTAAGAACTGACCAAGCTTTCCATAAGTACTTTGAGAAAACTCATCATCGGCCCTAAAATAAGAAAGACTGAACCAATGAGCACACAACCACATGAAAAAAACAGTGTAAGAGCTGATAAACCGATCACTTTTTTTAGAGTTTCACTCTTTAAATCCCAATATGCCATTGTAAGCCATAATATTAGGAGCATTATTGTCATCTTCACACCAAGTAGAGCAAACACAGTCACAAACCCCATTGAAAGAGTCGCCCCAATGATACAACACAGAAATGACCCGAGCACAAAGACTGGAGATTCACGACTAATCGTTTCATTGTGAAATATGAATGCATAAGCCCCGACTGTGACTCCAGGAGCCGCGTGACACGCGATGAGCACATCTGACCACGACCTGACGCTGATGATTGTCCCAAAGATAAGAGCTGAACCCAGAACAAATGGTACAGATATAATTGCTATCGACATAAGTATTAGAGGAATGAAAATACATGCTATCAAAAGCCCTATGCTGTCTCTGAAGTTTTGACCACTGCTAATTCTGTTAACATTAAAATCCTTTTCTCTGCTGTCTATTGTAAATATTGTTGCTAGTGATGTTATCAAGGCCAAATTTAGCGGTATAGCAACATCTGGACTCAGAACATGTCTTAGATAGACCATAAACACCACAAGCGCTGCAAATATTGCCCCAAAAATCAAAATTTTGTCAGTTCCTTCAGTGTAAACAACAAGAGCGGTAAATGAAACAAGGGAAATCTATCCTATAATTCCAGCTCCTCCTCCTAAAGTGTCATACATTACAGACAAGAGCTGATTTTCTTCATGCACATCTTGCCTTGTCTCTTCTGTTTTTAATGTTTGTGTCAATACTGAGTAAAACCCGTGAGCATTGAGCTGAACTAGCTTGTGTATTTCTGCTACGAGAGCTGCTGTTTGAGCAGGTTTGGGTTCAGAGTCTCTGATCATGTAAAATCTGCCTCCACATGCGTTAATCATTTCTCCAGCGATCCCTCTGGATGCTCCTGTCAAACGCTCCTGGTGATTTTGCTGCAGAAGAACAATGCAGTACTGAAGAACTTCTGCTCCCAGCAGATCCTGGACTCGTTTCACAACATCACACTCTTCTGATTCTTGATCTTTCAGATTCAGGAGCATTAAAACGGCGTGAGGTCCAGGAGCCGAGAGAAACAGCGCTGTTGTGAAGCTCTGTCTCGCTGTGTCGTCCTCACAGAGGTTTGGTCCAGTGACCAGCATCATTCTACGACCCTCGTCTGTAATTACTGGAGTCTTTACAATCTCTCTGTCCTCCTGTCCACCGTCTTTCCTTCCTGACAGAATCTCTGCAACGCTGAATCTGGAGTCGCCTCGCATTCCCACTATCAGGATTCTCACATCATCATCATCTATCAGGATCCTCACATCATCATCATCATGAGAAGCTGGAAGAGAAAGTTAAAAATGAAAATATCAGAAAGTATTATTTGAATTAAAGGTGAATGATCTACTAATTGTACAGTGGTTGGTCAAGTTATCGAAAGTAAACAACAAATGATAATAATTTTTAAGAAATTATGCACAACAAACAGTGCATAACAAAAAAGAGAGACGTGTGATTTAATAATGCATGCATCAGAACAGATGCGCATTTACATGACATTGTCATTTATACATTACCTTCAACATGTATAGATGTGATGTGAAATGCAAGGATCAGTGTGAAGAGCCATTTTGGTTCTGTCCTGTTTAGTTTCATTTTTCAACCTGGAGAGTAAAGCCAACGTTAATCTGTGAATTTAAAATGTATAACCAAAAATATCCTCAAACTATGAGGCATGTTTACTTACAGTACGATCATTTCATTTAACAGCACTGACAGTGAAGTTGAATCCTGTTTGTTTGCTTTCACTTTTGATACTCGTGTGATTCCCCAGCCATATTTAGCAGGGAGTCGTATGTCCACTTATAATGCGTAATGATATAGTTTATTATACAACACATATCAAAACCGAAAGCACGGGCAGAATAGACAACTTTTATATACTCAAAAACCAATAAGAACATTCATTTCAGGCGCGCTGCATATTTCCTTACCAATCATATCTCCTGTTTCAGCTCAAGGGGCGGGGCTTGAGAGTCGCTGTCAATCACTGGCGTCCAACTGAACTCTGGACTGTTGAACGCGCGTCAGAACAATACTGCGGTAACCTGGTAAAATATTACTGAAATACCTTTGTTTGAATCTAAATATTGTTGTATTCAGACTAGGGAAGACCGTCACTTACAATATTTTGCCAGTGTTGTCGTGTATTTTGTGATGCATGTTTATAATCAGAACTAGTAACGTTAGCGATGAAGATACGCTAATTAATAACTCTTTTGAGTACGTTAACTGTTAGTAAAATTATCTGTTTGGTTGGTGATTCAGTCATAATCATTCGGATTGCTCACTTATGAACCCAATCGTTTGTAACAGGTTCTCAACTGTAGGACACAAATAGAATATTGACCTAATCCATTACAATCCAAGCCAGTCTTTTTTTTTTTTAATTCAACATCTACGACTATGAATGACTATTGCAGGTAAAGACATGTTTAAACAAAACAGTTTCAGTACACGAAAGCATTTAAAATACCATGACATTACCATGTTTTGGACATAAATACCATGCTATCATATTCCGGTGATCAATAACCTAATCAATAAAGGTAATAACCAAACCAATTGCCATTTGTATATTACTGCCACAGTAGCCTTTTTTAAATAACTTATTTACTTAATGTCTTTGCTGATGTCATTAAATTATAACACATCGCTATTATTAGCCATTTTATGGTTTCCTGATTTACGAATGTAAAATATATGTATTTGTGTGTATATTATATAAACACACACATGGTTTCCGGGTTCTATGAAGCCAGTCCCTCAAAAATACGCAATGGGCTCAGATTGGTTAGTTGGCCCAGTGTGTTGTGATTCGCTAACCGCCTAGTGCACGTTTTTCGGAAACATCACGCCCCTTACCTTTACCGGCAGTTTGTGCTTTAGTGTATTATAAACAATGGCGTCAATAAAACCATACCAATTTGAGCCAATGTTAGTGAAGATGATCGAGCAGAACCTGTTCAAGAACGGCTGTTAAACGACGTTTCAGAAAGGTTTGTTTTTTGTTGTTGTTGTCTCATTACTTTTTAGATACGCTGTTATTTAATTGTACTAATTATTAGTATTACAAAAAAATAAGCTTCATAAACAATTTCATATAATCGTTCTAACAAATTATACTACAGTCCTCAAAGGGATTTGTTTGAGTAAAGACTGCGGATCTATAGTGATCGTTACTGACTGTATGCCACCGTTACTTTTGTATTTTTAGAACGATTGTAGACAAATATCTGTCGCCAGAACTATTAACCCAAAACGAACACTAAACATCGGCTGCCAAATCAAACACAGAACCATGTTTAGCATGCCTGTAGATAAACAATACATAAAAGCTCTAATCAAAGAATAATTTAAACTAATTCCAAGTTCGCTGTTGAGATTAAAAAAAAGTTTGTAACGTTAGGTGTTTGTCGGATAACGTTAAGTATGAATGAGCATTTAACAAACTGGCTTGCAGAGCCAAACAGCGTTGTCATTTGTTTACTTACTTGCTACAACGTACAATTAACAATACGAACTATTACAGGAAAACACATCGACGAAAATAAATCATACTTACAGGTTGTGGCCCGTAAACAAAAGCTTCTGTTCTTAAAGCTGGAACTGCTCCATCTTTCAGGACAATCCGTTGTGCGAATCCTGCATTGAGCTCGCGAAGATTGTGGAAGCTTTCCTCTGTAACGTGCAGCACAGAGAGCGAGATTTGGGTAAAAAATGGACCTGCAATCTGGATGAAAATAACAGCGTTTCGACGGCATTGCGGCAACAACAGCCTATACCACAACAACTCTTCTCCAAAGCAATATAAAATGGCCTCGCCCCCCTTATTTAGTATTCTCGGAGGAGGGGTTTATGTAAATATTGGGGTTGGTGATGTCAGCAACCCTGGAGGAAAGTCGTGTAGTCCCTACCGGCCGTTTGCTGTAGTCCTTATAAATTGATTTCTTTAAAAGCAAATATCTTCCTTTGCTTTGAACTTTGAGCGCTGTAACTTTGCAGATGTTGTTTATGCTCAAACAGCAACATTACACACTAACTAAAGTTAGAAAAGTGAAATCTTGTTTTACCACCCCTTTAAAATACCATGATATTACCATGTTTTGGACATAAATACCATGCTATCATATTCAGGTGATCAATAACCTAATCAATAAAGGTAATAACCAAACCAATTGCCATTTCTGTACATTACTGCCACAGTAGCCTTTTTTTTTTAAATAACCTATTTGCTTAATGTCTTTGCTGACGTCATTAAATTATAACACATCACTATTATTAGCCATTTTATGGTTTCCTGATTTACAAATGTAAAATATATGTATTTGTGTGTATATTATATAAACACACACACGGTGTCATTTGGTGGTGTTGTCGCTGTTTCTTCTCCAAATTATTAATGCTCCTAAAAATAATGCTACATAAAACAAGAACTGACTAAGCTTTCCATAAGCACTTTGAGAAAACTCATCATCAGCCCTAAAATAAGAAAGACTGAACCAATGAGCACACAACCACATGAAAAAACAAACAAACAGTAAAACCAATCACTTTCTGTATTTCACACTTTAAATGCCAATATGCCATTGTAAATCCTAATATTAGCAGCATTATTGTCATCTTCACACCAAGTAGAGCAAAAACAGTCACAAACCCCATTGAAAGTGTCTCCCCAATGGTACAACAAAGAAATGACCCGAACACAAAGACCGGAGATTCACAACTCATCGTTTCACTGTGAAAAAAACAATGCATAAGCCCCGGCTGTGACTCCAGGAGCCACGTGACACGCGATGAGCACGGGCGTCAGACTCGGGGGTAATAGTGGAACTGAGTAACGGGCCCACAAAGATATATTGATATATATTGTAGTGTTGTGAGGGGCCTACCCCTTGGTTCTGTAACTGGGGCTCAACATTTGGTGCTACGCCCCTGAGCACATCTGACCACGACCTGACGCTGATGATTGTCCCAAAGACCAGAAGAAATTATATAATTGCTGAGTAAACAATTATCTGAAGAATTAAAACATTTGCTGTGAAATCCCCTATGGAATCTCTGAAGTGTGGACTGTGCTGAAATCCTTCGATTACTCTGCTGTCTCTTGTAAATATTGTTGCTAGTGATGTTATCAAGGCCAAATTTAGCAGTAGAGCAACATTTGGACTCAGAACATGTCTTAGATAGACCATAAACAATACAAGCGCTGCAAATATTGCCCCAAAAATCAACATTTTGTCATGCTCTGACATAGATCAGTAATTATAATCAGTAAATCAGTACTCGTCTGTAATTACAAGTCTTTACAATCTCTCTGTCCTCCTGTCCACCATCTTTCCTTCCTGACAGAATCTCTGCAGCGCTGAATCTGGAGTCGCCTCGCATTCCCACTATCAGGATCCTCACATCATAATCATCATGAGAAGCTGGAAGAGAAAGAAGGAATGCAAATGCAATGAAGGAAAAATGGGGTAAGAAAGATATGTTCTTTGAAAACAAGCCTTATCGTATTAAATTTTGCTTCTGTTTTTAGGGATTTATACAGGAAAACGAGACCAATATTCAGATTCAGAAGAAGGAAAGTCATATAGGTTTGGGAATGACATTAGATTGAGTAAATGAAGACAGTTGTGAGTTATTATACTATTTATTAAAAAAAAATTAGAAACATTAAAGTTTATAAACATATTAGTTTAACAGTAAAGAGCAGGTACATTACCGTCTGCCTGTACAGACATGATGTAAAATGCCAGAATAAGTGTAAAAAGCAACTGGGATTTTGTCTTGGTTAATTTAATCGTACAACCTAAAGAATACATGTAGCCAAATGTAACTTTAAACATTTGTGACTCAAATTACCCAGATCATCAAAACTGGAAAAAAAATGTTTGGGCTTTTTTATTTATTTATTTTTTTACTTACAGTCAGTTTATTTAGAAACATTGTAATTATAGTTCTGTTCTGTCTTTTGCTTCGCTAAGACTCTTGTGCTCGACAATAATGTAAATGCTCGACTAGACACTAAACCAGTATGACAGGTGTTTTTGTATGGGCAAAGGGTGATCGGTTCTGTGTGAATTTTGCTCATCTCAAACATTCTGTCAATTCCCTGTTTTATATTCCAAATATGTGACTAACTCTGGATCGTGTTAAAGAGAACAGCCAATCGAAATGGTGAAACAAAATTCAGCTTAATTCAGTTCACTGCAGAAAATCAAGAGATCTTTTGAAAAAATATAAAGGATTTAAATACATGTACTCAACATGAAGGAACATGAGACGACTGTTTGAAAGAAAATATATGAATATATAAATGCACTATTGTAGATAGTTTGTATAAGTCCACAACAAACTTAAAAAATATGTAATCCTAGTGATTTCAAAGGCTTAATATATTATAAAGCTTATTTATATATAAAAAATCTTAAGCTTATTAGTTGCCAAAGTGTAGACTAGAGATATATATACAGTGTGTATATATATATATATATATATATATATACATATATACATACAGGTGCTGGTCATATAATTAAAATATCTATATTTCAAATGTTTATTTCATTTAATTGTGATGATTAATACTAACAACTAATGAAAATGCAAAATTCAGTATCTCCGAAAATTAGAATATTACTTAAGACCAATACAAAAAAAGGATTTTTAGAAATGTTGGCCAACTGAAAAGTATGAACATGAAAAGTATGAGCATGTACAGCACTCAGTACTTAGTTGGGGCTCCTTTTGTCTGAATTACTGCAGCAATGCGTCGTGGCATGGAGTCGATCAGTCTGTGGCACTGCTCAGGTGTTATGAGAGTCCAGGTTGCTCTGATAGTGGCCTTCAGATCTTCTGCATTGTTGGGTCTGGCGTATCGCATCTTCCTCTTCACAATACCCCATAGATTTTCTATAGGGTTAAGGTCAGGCGAGTTTGCTGGCCAATTAAGAACAGGGATACCATTGTCCTTAAACCAGGTACTGGTAGCTTTGGCACTGTGTGTCACGGTGAGACACGGAGATGAACCCAAACGCAGACAGTATAAAATAAGACACGATTTAATGACAAAAACAGGAAAACAAAACCCATGAGAGGGCAAAACAGATGGAACACAGAATACCAGACTGACTAGACTAAACTGGGAAACAAATGAACAAGAAAACACACAAGACTTCAAGAGATGCTAACAATGACTAGATCTACACAAGGTACTCACGATCAACGTATAACAATGAACCGACACAAGACAGCAAACACAAGGGGATTAAATAGGAAGACTAATCAAACATAACAGGTGACACGGGTGAAACACTAATGACAGAATCAGGATAACAAGGGGGCGGGGTAACGAGACGAGACAACACAAGCACATGACCAAAACACAAGGCCATGTGCTTGCACACAGAACATGGGTCTGTCATGATCCTGCCAAAATACTAGAACTCACAGACCTGATGGCAGAATCATGACAGTACCCCCTCCTTAAAGAGCGGCTACCAGACGCTCCCCAAGGAGACATTAAACGCGGGACAAGACTGACAGAGACATAGACCAGACCCAACAAAACATGACAAATAATAACAGGGGCATACAAGCGTGAACAATGACCGGGTTGGGGTGAAACATCAGAAAAAATAAACAAGGAAGGGGAGGCGGAGGGACAACAGAGTCTTTGAGCGAGAGTCCAGGGTGGGTGGGCGGGACGGTGATCTTGGAACTACAGGGTGTGGTCTTAGGACGGGGGACCCGAACGGACTTGGGTGGAGTGGTGTGAGTAGACGGAGAAACAGTCCTAGGTTGAACCATGACGGGGGAAACAACCGGGAGTCCGGGGGCAGTAGAGACAGGGACACACGAGGAGACAGTCCGAGGACTTCTGACGGGGAACATGGTTGGTGACGGGACAGGACTGGGTGCCGCGCTCACGGCGACCGGCTCTGGAACAGCGCTTGCCGTAGCGGGCTCTGGAACAGCGCTTGCCGTAGCGGGCTCTGGAACAGCGCTTGCCGTAGCGGGCTCTGGAACAGCGCTTGCCGTAGCGGGCTCTGGAACAGCGCTTGCCGTAGCGGGCTCTGGAACAGCGCTTGCCGTAGCGGGCTCTGGAACAGCGCTTGCCGTAGCGGGCTCTGGAACAGCGCTTGCCGTAGCGGGCTCTGGAACAGCGCTTGCCGTAGCGGGCTCTGGAACAGCGCTTGCCGTAGCGGGCTCTGGAACAGCGCTTGCCGTAGCGGGCTCTGGAACAGCGCTTGCCGTAGCGGGCTCTGGAACAGCGCTTGCCGTAGCGGGCTCTGGAACAGCGCTTGCCGTAGCGGGCTCTGGAACAGCGCTTGCCGTAGCGGGCTCTGGAACGGGCACTGGGTTCAGCTCCGAAACACCGAACACCGGCCTCTCTAAGATCCGAGCCAGACGCTCCAGATAGTCCCAGCTCAGGAAGGCAGATGGGGCGTGAACAGTCTCTAGCTGGAGAGACGGGGCGTGAACAGTCTCTAGCTGGACAGACGGGGCGTGAACAGTCTCTAGCTGGACAGACGGGGCGTGAACAGTCTCTAGCTGGACAGACGGGGCGTGAACTGGCTCTGGCTGGGCATACGCAGGTCTCCTCTTCTTCCTCCTGATTCGCGGAGCCGATGATGCCTCGGGAGTCGAACTGGGACGAGTCTGTTCTCCAAGCCTCACGAAGCCTAACCTCAGATCCTCCGGGATCACCGGCAGACAGGCAGGAGGTGACGACACCATGGGACCCTGTGACTCCCGACGAACCAAGCAGTCCACCATGTCCCGGAACGGGCGGTGGGCCAGCCTCTCCCGTTCCGCCAGAGGTGGAGGAACTTTGAGACCCGCGATGAGGTAACGGTTAACCAGGCTCTCCGGTAAAAGATTTCTCTTTGCCTCCACGGCCTGAGCATATCCTCTCAGGGACCTCTCTCCCTGGGGAGGGAAAGGAAGCTTGCCCAACTTGCTGTCGTTGATAGCTGACTGCCACCATAGTTCCTGGTCAGCTGATTGTTGTCTTAGTGGGGATGACATACTGTCCGCTGGGTTCAGAATGGGTCGGTTCATTCTGTCACGGTGAGACACGGAGATGAACCCAAACGCAGACAGTATAAAATAAGACACGATTTAATGACAAAAACAGGAAAACAAAACCCATGAGAGGGCAAAACAGATGGAACACAGAATACCAGACTGACTAGACTAAACTGGGAAACAAATGAACAAGAAAACACACAAGACTTCAAGAGATGCTAACAATGACTAGATCTACACAAGGTACTCACGATCAACGTATAACAATGAACCGACACAAGACAGCAAACACAAAGGGATTAAATAGGAAGACTAATCAAACATAACAGGTGACACGGGTGAAACACTAATGACAGAATCAGGATAACAAGGGGGCGGGGTAACGAGACGAGACAACACAAGCACATGACCAAAACACAAGGCCATGTGCTTGCACACAGAACATGGGTCTGTCATGATCCTGCCAAAATACTAGAACTCACAGACCTGATGGCAGAATCATGACACTGTGTGCAGGTGCCAAGTCCTGTTGGAAAATGAAATCTGCATCTCCATAAAGTTGGTCAGCAGCAGGAAGCATGAAGTGCTCTAAAACTTCCTGGTAGATGGCTGCGTTGACCTTGACCCTCAGAAAACACAGTGGACCAACACCAGCAGATGACATGGCACCCCAAACCATCACTGACTGTGGAAACTTTACACTGGACTTCAAGCAACGTGGATTCTGTGCCTCTCCTCTCTTCCTCCAGACTCTGGGACCTTGATTTCCAAAGGAAATGCAAAATTTACTTTCATCAGAGAACATAACTTTGGACCACTCAGGAGCAGTCCAGTCCTTTTTGTCTTTAGCCCAGGCGAGATGCTTCTGACGCTTTGTCTTGTTCAAGAGTGCTGAAAGCTGACAGCTGAAAACCATGTCTTGCATACGTCTGTGTGTGGTGGTTCTTGAAGCACTGACTCCAGCTGCAGTCCACTCTTTGTGAATCTCCCCCACATTTTTGAATGGGTTTTGTTTCACAATCCTCTCCAGGGTGCGGTTATCCCTATTGCTTGTACACTTTTTCTACCACATCTTTTCCTTCCCTTCACCTCTCTATTAATGTGCTTGGACACAGAGCTCTGTGAACAGCCAGCCTCTTTAGCAATGACCTTTTGTGTCTTGCCCTCCTTGTGCAAGATGTCAATGGTCTTTTGGACAACTGTCAAGTCAGCAGTCTTCCCCATGATTGTGTAGCCTACAGCAGTGTTTCTCAAACCTGCTCCTGAAGGACCCCCAACACTGCACGCTTTCTTTGTCTCCCTAATCAAACACACCTGATTCAACACATCAGCTCATTATCACATGGGGATATATGTGATAATGAGCTGATGAGTTGAATCGGGTGTGTTTGATTAGGGAGACAAAGAAAATGTGCAGTGTTGTGGGTCCTTCAGGAACAGGGTTGAGAAACACTGGCCTACAGAACTAGACTGAGAGACCATTTAAAGGCCTTTGCAGGTGTTTTGAGTTAATTAGCTGATTAGAGTGTGTCAGCAGGTGTCTTCAATATTGAACGTTTTCACAATATTCTAATTTTCTGAGATACTGATTTGGGGGTTTTCATTAGTTGTCAGTTATAATCATCAAAATTAAAAGGAATCAACACTTGAAATATATCAGTCTGTGTGTAATGAATGAATGTAATATCCAAGTTTCACTTTTTGAATGGAATTACTGAAATAAATAAACTTTTTGATGATATTCTACTTATATGACCAGCACCTGTATATATATATAACACTTAATGCAAAGCAATATTTTCAGATGTTTAATAGATGTTTTGATCCAGAGCTTTAGCAACAATTATAATTTAGTCACTGTCTGTGACTTGAACTGATGCAGTTAGCTTTCTCCAAATTACTATTAACAGTAATGCTACATAAAACAAGTAAGAACTGACAAATCTTTCCATAAGTACTTTGAGAAAACTCATCATCGGCCCTAAAATAAGAAAGACTGAACCAGTGAGCACACAACCACATGAAAAAAACATTGTTACTGTTAGACCAAAAACTGTTAAACCGGTCACTTTCTCTAGAGTTTCAGTCTTTAAATTCCAGTATGCCATTGTAAGCCCTGATATTAGCAGCATTATTGTCATCTCCACACCAAGTAGAGCAAACACAGTCACAAACCCCATTGAAAGTGTCGCCCCAATGATACAACACAGAAATGATCCGAGCACAAAGACTGGAGATTCACGACTAATCGTTTCATTGTGAAATATGAATGCATAAGCCCCGGCTGCGACTCCAGGAGCCGCGTGACACGCGATGAGCACATCTGACCACGACCTGACGCTGATGATTGTCCCAAAGACCAGAGCTGAACCAAGAATAAATGGTACAGACATAATTGCTATCGACATAAACAATAGATCAATTAAACCAATTACTATTGAATACGCTAAGGTATTTATGACGCTTTGAGTGCTACTTTTACAAAACTTTTGCTGAAATCCTTCAATTTCTCTGCTGTCTCTTGTAAATATTGTTGCTAGTGATGTTATCAAGGCCAAATTTAGCGGTATAACAACATCTGGACTCAGAACATGTCTTAGATAGACCATAAACAACACAAGCGCTGCAAATATTGCCCCAAAAATCAACATTTTGTAATTTCCTTCAGTGTAAACAACAAGAGCGGTAAATGAAACAAGGGAAATCCATCCTATAATTCCAGCTCCTCCTCCTAAAGTGTCATACATTACAGACAAGAGCTGATTTTCTTCATGCACATCTTGCCTTGTCTCTTCTGTTTTTAACGTTTGTGAGTAAAACCCGTGAGCATTGAGCCGAACTAGCTTGTGTATTTCTGCTACGAGAGCTGCTGTTTGAGCAGGTTTGGGTTCAGAGTCTCTGATCATGTGAAATCTGCCTCCACATGCGTTAATCATTTCTCCAGCGATCCCTCTGGATGCTCCTGTCAAACGCTCCTGGTGATTGTGCTGCAGAAGAACAATGCAGTACTGAAGAACTTCTGCTCCCAGCAGATCCTGGACTCGTTTCACAACATCACACTCTTCTGATTCTTGATCTTCCAGATTCAGGAGCATTAAAACGGCGTGAGGTCCAGGAGCCGAGAGAAACAGCGCTGTTGTGAAGCTCTGTCTCGCTGTGTCGTCCTCACAGAGGTTTGGTCCAGTGACCAGCATCATTCTACGACCCTCGTCTGTAATTACTGGAGTCTTTACAATCTCTCTGTCCTCCTGTCCACCGTCTTTCCTTCCTGACAGAATCTCTGCAGCGCTGAATCTGGAGTCGCCTCGCATTCCCACTATCAGGATTCTCACATCATCATCGTCATGAGAAGCTGGAAGAGAAGGAATCGAAAAAGAAGGAATCGAAATGCAAAGAAGGAAAAAGGGTAAGAAAGATACATTTTTGAAAACAAGCCTTATTGTATTGAATTTTTCTTCTCTTTTTAGGGTTTTATACAGGTAAACGAGACCAATATTCAGATTCAGAAGAAGGAAAGTCATAAAGGTTTGGGAATGAAATCAGAGTAAGCAAATGAAGACAGTCGTGAGTTATTATAGGTATACTATTTATTTAAAAATTAAATAAATTTATAAATTAAAGATCAGGTACATTACCTTCTGCCTGTACAGACATGATGTGAAATGCCAGAATAACCTTAAAAAGCAACTCAGGTTTTGTTAATTTCATCATCCAACCTAAAGAATAAATGTAGCCAAATGTAACTTTAAAAATCTATGACTCGGATTACCCAGATCAACAAAACTGGAAATGGCAAGACAGATAAAAAAAGGTTTTTACTTACAGTCAGTTTATTTAGAAAACCTGTAATTGTAGTTCTGTTCTGTCTTTTCCTTCGCTAAGACTCTTGTGCTCGACAATAATGTAAATGTTCGACTAGACACTAAACCAGTATGACAGGTGTTTTTGTATGGGCAAAGGGTGATCGGTTCTGCACATATTTTGCTCATCTAAAACGAGCCTATTGATGGATTGATGACATCACAAGAATGTCATCAGCCATTTTACAAACTTAACCCCTTCTCCAGCACCACCCATTTTGGCAAGTGGGGCATAAATGAGTGTGACATACCCAAAATAAAAAGCTGCTTATAAATCATTAAGAATAAAATATTTTAAATGTATAAAAAATATGAAGTAGCTGTAATGTAGCAAATTAGAACACAATGAGACTGAAGACACAAATGTGGTCATGCTTCATTTCAAATCTGAGGATGTTATCTCTAAAACTGAATTTTATGAAACATTTTCTAAGACCATACCATGTGAGTTTTTAGAAAGACGAAATTATTCAACCCCCATTGCAAATCATGTTTATTGGCACAATTTACAGACTTTCAGCTGTTTGCAATGAACAAATCAAACAAAAGTAATTGAAATAGCTCAACACAACAAATGTTTCAAGGTGTTTCCCCAAATTCAACTGAAAATGAAACTTTTAATGACTTCTGCAGTCTCAAAATTATTCAACCCCTTCATGGCAAGTACTTTAAGTACTTAGGAGAACACCCTTTTGCTGTTATGACCTTCTGCAAATGAGACGTATAACCAGACACCAGCTTCTGGCAGCGTTTCTGAGGAGTCTTTAGCCCATTCCTCTTGAGCAATTGCCTCCAGTTCAGTAATATTTTTGGGTTTGCGTGCTGCAACCGCTGCCTTCAAATCTCACCAGAGACTTTGTATGGGGTTCAAGTCAGGTGACTGTGATGCCACTGTAGAATCTTCCAGTACTTCTTCTGCAACCAAGCCTTGGTGGAATTTGAGTTATGCTTGGGATCATTGTCTTGTTGGAAGGTTCAATGACACCCAAGCTTTAGCTTCCTCACTGACAGCATGACATTTTCTCCTATTTCCTGATATATAAAAATTAATCCATCTTGCTTTCCACACGCTGCAGGTTTCAAGTACTAGAGGATGTAAATCACAAAAGCATCACAAGCCCCACCATGCTGAACTGTAGACAGATGGTTCTTTACAGCATATGCTTCATTCTTCTTCCTCCAGACATACCGCTGGTCCATGGGCTGAAAAGTTCCAGTTTTGTTTCATCGCACGACAGAACAGAATCCCAAAACTTCTGTGGCTTATATATGTGTGTGTGTGTGTGTGATTTTGAGCAAATTGGAGCTGACTTTTCTTGTGCTTTTGGGTGAGTAGTGGTTTAAGTCTTGGAGCTCTGGCATGGGTTTAGTATGCGCCTTACTGTGTCTCTAGGAACATTTAGTGCCTTCGCTATCTTTTTGTATCCTGTTCCTTGTTTGTGAAGGGCGATGATATCTTCTCTTAACTTTTTAGTTAAATTATTCTTTTGACTTAGCCATATTTCTAACATACAGTCAAATGTTACACTCAACAAACCTAGCCAGTTCAGATATTTCATGTGTTCTAGCTCAAGCACACCTGGTGCCACTAATGAAGCCCTTGATTAGTTGCATCAGGTGTGCTTGAGACCACAACTGTTTTGCAGATTTGTGCTTTTGTGAGTGATTCTATTCAGGGGGTCGAATAATTGAGACTACAGAAGTCATTGAAAGATGCATTTTCAGTTGAATTTGGGGAAACCACTTGAAACATTTGTTGTGTTGAGCGATTTCAATTACTTATGTTTGATTTGTTCACTGCAAACAACTGAAAATCTGTAAATTTTGCCAATAAACCTGATTTGAATATCTACAGCGCTGAATCTGGAGTGACTTCGGATTCCCAAAATCAGGATTCTCACATCATGAGAAGCTGGAATCGAAAGTTAAACCATATTGGAAAGAAAAAAATATTTGGCAGAGGGGTAAGAAAATAATCAAAAATATGTTCTCTGAAAACAAGTCAAACAAGTACATTGACCTTGTTGTCTTAGAAATGCAAAATTGGGCTGTTATTGTATGTCTCATTTTATTTTGTATGAAATATCCATAACTATTGATTGATGTTGCATGTTGATTTTGCACACCTGGAGGAAATGAAAAAAATACTGTAACAATTAAAAAAAAATCAATCTAGAGTCCTAAATCAGATAAATAAGAATATCATGGTAATAGTGTGCTGTGAATGTAAACAACAACAATCTGATTTGGCAAGTTTGATATAAATCTGAAAGGGGAAATATCTGTGTGAATTTGGGCTGGGCAATATGAAGATAAATTATATTTCTCATTTCTTTTGTTAATTTACAATATCTCTGTTTACATATTTGCTCTAAATTTCTTATTGGCCGTATATTTTGATCAGAGGAACAATCATGCCATTATTGTGGGTTCAAGTCCAAGAGAAACTGATAAAAATAAGTCACATTAGATAAAAGTATCTGCCAAATGCATAAATGTCCATTTTTGTGATTTACTTTTATGCAGGAACTGAAGTTTAAATTATAGTAAAATTAATCAAAACAACTAATTCTTGGTTAAATAGTGAAAGAAAGCAGATACTAACCTTTTGAAGATGAGATGTGAAACACAAGAATCAATACGAGGAGCCAGTTTAATTTTCTTTAAGCTAAATTCATCTTTTTTATCCTGTGTGTCTCATGAAGCAAGTAATTGAGTTTGTTTCAAAAATCCAACCTAGATTCTTCAGTTAGTTAAAGGGTTTATGTCATACTTGACTCAGGAGATTAATAACAAAACCAGTCTTTATTCAGTAATACATTACACTTTTCCACCTGATTCTGACCATCTGAATGAAAAACTCAGTTTTAGGTGCTGCTTTTCTCTTTTAAGATTTCAATATAAAAATCTTTACGTCAGAAATATGTATCAACATGCCAAGCCACAGCATGTGTGAGACTGCAGAAAATATCTGAATGAGGGCAACAGGAGAATAATGTTTGAGCGAATGCAATCATTTACAACCTCAAAAAACATTTCATCCATAACTTTTGCGAAGCACATCAGAAACTATTAAACGACTAAAATAACAATGAGAAAACGGTTTTCTGCAGAGCTGAAGTATTGGTCATTTAGCAGATTTAACATTATCCAGAGCGAGTGCCTTTGATCAATTGTCCAAATGATGTTTTAGTAGATGTTAGCAGCCGTTCCAAAGAAAAACATGAAGAATTTTAACTCAAATCTTATTAAAATCCCCCTATAGTCAATAATTTTATCTCATAAAACTCATTTTTTATCACCAAAATTATATGTTTAAATGTTTTTTCCTTGAAAAAAATCCGTCATACCTTAAAATAGCTAGAATGTTACATTAAACCCTTGCCTCATCTGGTATACGCGGTTCTATGAATATGCAAATTAGCCCCGCCTCCACTCACTCACAGCAGCTCAGAGATCCACTTCAGTAGCAGGTAAATGAGATCTAAACAAAGAGTTAATATAAAGAGTAATGTCTGTGATTTATGTTTTTATTTATGCATAATTATGCATACGCAGCTGGCATATTTTTCCAATTGTTTTTAATGGGAGCGCCGCGTTTTTTAAACGAGCTTAGCTTGAGGCCGTGTGTCCACCAAAGCGTTTTTTCACGCAGCTGGCGTATAATTCCAATTGTTTTCAATGGGAGCGCCGCGTTTTTTAAACGCCATGAGCGTAACGAGGCGCTGAGCGTGTATTTAACACTCAAGCGCTGAGCGCCCGGCGTTTTTTACTGGTCGCCAAGAGTTAAAAAATTTTCAACTTTGGGTAAAACGCAGCGCTCATCACTGTCACTCTTTACCCAACCGTCCAATCACAGTGGAGGAGGGGCGGGACTAATATCACACCGACCAACCGCCACATTCTGCTTGTTCAACATCAACAGAGGACAACAAGCATAATAACGGAACAAAATAATTTAAAACAACAGCCAGAGTAAATACGTTACATTGTATCGACATTTTAATATAGAATCAATAACAAAATATGTGTGAAATGAGATGCTAGTAACACTTTGGCGGATATTCCGTATCATAACAAGCAAAGTGTCTCAAGTGAAAAAAAAAAAAACGCTCTCAAGCGCCCACAGCTAGGCGTTTTCAGCAGAGTGCCTAGCGTTTTCAGCTGGCTAAAAACACTTTGGTGGACACACGGCCTAAAGGCTGATTTATATTTCTGCGTCGGACCTACGCCGGAGCCTCTACGCTGTAGGAAAGCGTTGGTTTTCATTTATACTTCTGCGTCGTTGTCCGCGTTGACGCGCAATTATGCATGAGGGAGCATGTGAAACCCGGGGGAGGGGTTCTAGCACACCAATCACAGCGCTTGCGTCCGCGTAGAATTGACGCGTTGTTACATTTTTGAAGAGGTGCGCGTCAGGGTACGCCGAAGGGTACGTGCGCTACACACAGCCTACGACGTAGCTATGGCGTTAGTTCGACGCAGAAGTATAAATTGGGGTTAAGTGTCTAAATATTTTTTCAATTGTTTATGTACACACACAGAGACACACACACACACACACACACACACACACACACACACACACAAAAAAACAGAATACATAATTTGAGATATGGTGTAAATTACATTGTGATATAAATGTTTGGGATGGTACAGAAATAATTGAATTTTCGTTTGTTAGCAGACAAATTAAACAAACTAGTGTGAAAATATTTAGTAAGAAAAGTGCACACTAATGAATGTATATTTGAAATGTTAACATAACATTAAAGCAAAAACAATATCAGCATTAACTTGTTTTGATCCAAAGTCAGATTCTTTTGGGATGTAGTCACTATTACCGGCTTCAAATTACTGTAAAAATATATTGAAATGATACATTGCAGAAAAATGAAATGAAAGAACCAATAAATACACAACAGCATGGAAAAATCATGAAAAAAATAACAAACTTCACAGATTCTCTCTTTAAATGGGAATACGCTATTGTAAATCCTAATATTAGCAGCATTATTGTCATCTTCACTAAAAACTGAGTGAAAACAGCCACAAACCCCATTGAGAGCATCACTCCAACTGAACAAAACAGGAATAACTTGAGTGCAAACACTAGAGTTGTCCGAGTCTGCATTTGATCTGGGTTAATGGAATAAATTGTGCATAAATGAGCCCCGACTGCGACTCCTGGAGCCGCGTGACACGCTATGAACACATCTGACCACGACCTGACGCCGGCAACTGTTCCTAGGGTCAGTCCTAGACCTGATATGAACACTATACTGGGAAATGCAAAGATCATGATTAAATACATTATGATTTGATGTCTGTATCGAGAATTCGATAAGTCATAGTATGTCACTGCAATTGTGAAAGTTGAGAACACGATCAAATTAAACGGAACAGCAGCATTTGGATTCAGAAAGTTTCTTAAAGTGACCGTAAAACTAACAAGTGCAAACAGTATTTCTCCAAAATAAAAATGTTCATGCTGTCCTTTAGAGAAAATAAGTGCAGCATTCAGTAAAATAAGTAAAATCCATCGTGCAATTTCGACTGAATTGTCATATTTTAGTGAGAAGAGCTGATTTTCTTCATGCACATCTTGACTCGTCTCTTCTGTTTTTAATGTTTGTGTCAATACTGAGTAAAACCCGTGAGCATTGAGCTGAACTAGCTTGTGTATTTCTGCTACGAGAGCTGCTGTTTGAGCAGGTTTGGGTTCAGAGTCTCTGATCATGTGAAATCTGCCTCCACATGCGTTAATCATTTCTCCAGCGATCCCTCTGGATGCTCCTGTCAAACGCTCCTGGTGATTCT
The DNA here is from genome assembly GCA_026230005.1 of Gila orcuttii. Taxonomy (NCBI): domain Eukaryota; kingdom Metazoa; phylum Chordata; class Actinopteri; order Cypriniformes; family Leuciscidae; genus Gila; species Gila orcuttii. Next base: position 3,246,416 of record JAPDVR010000025.1, read on the forward strand.
GCTGCAGAAGAACAATGCAGTACTGAAGAACTTCTGCTCCCAGCAGATCCTGGACTCGTTTCACAACATCACACTCTTCTGATTCTTGATCTTCCAGATTCAGGAGCATTAAAACGGCGTGAGGTCCAGGAGCCGAGAGAAACAGCGCTGTTGTGAAGCTCTGTCTCGCTGTGTCGTCCTCACAGAGGTTTGGTCCAGTGACCAGCATCATTCTACGACCCTCGTCTGTAATTACTGGAGTCTTTACAATCTCTCTGTCCTCCTGTCCACCGTCTTTCCTTCCTGACAGAATCTCTGCAACGCTGAATCTGGAGTCGCCTCGCATTCCCACTATCAGGATTCTCACATCATCATCATCTATCAGGATCCTCACATCATCATCATCATGAGAAGCTGGAAGAGAAAGTTAAAAATGAAAATATCAGAAAGTATTATTTGAATTAAAGGTGAATGATCTACTAATTGTACAGTGGTTGGTCAAGTTATCGAAAGTAAACAACAAATGATAATAATTTTTAAGAAATTATGCACAACAAACAGTGCATAACAAAAAAGAGAGACGTGTGATTTAATAATGCATGCATCAGAACAGATGCGCATTTACATGACATTGTCATTTATACATTACCTTCAACATGTATAGATGTGATGTGAAATGCAAGGATCAGTGTGAAGAGCCATTTTGGTTCTGTCCTGTTTAGTTTCATTTTTCAACCTGGAGAGTAAAGCCAACGTTAATCTGTGAATTTAAAATGTATAACCAAAAATATCCTCAAACTATGAGGCATGTTTACTTACAGTACGATCATTTCATTTAACAGCACTGACAGTGAAGTTGAATCCTGTTTGTTTGCTTTCACTTTTGATACTCGTGTGATTCCCCAGCCATATTTAGCAGGGAGTCGTATGTCCACTTATAATGCGTAATGATATAGTTTATTATACAACACATATCAAAACCGAAAGCACGGGCAGAATAGACAACTTTTATATACTCAAAAACCAATAAGAACATTCATTTCAGGCGCGCTGCATATTTCCTTACCAATCATATCTCCTGTTTCAGCTCAAGGGGCGGGGCTTGAGAGTCGCTGTCAATCACTGGCGTCCAACTGAACTCTGGACTGTTGAACGCGCGTCAGAACAATACTGCGGTAACCTGGTAAAATATTACTGAAATACCTTTGTTTGAATCTAAATATTGTTGTATTCAGACTAGGGAAGACCGTCACTTACAATATTTTGCCAGTGTTGTCGTGTATTTTGTGATGCATGTTTATAATCAGAACTAGTAACGTTAGCGATGAAGATACGCTAATTAATAACTCTTTTGAGTACGTTAACTGTTAGTAAAATTATCTGTTTGGTTGGTGATTCAGTCATAATCATTCGGATTGCTCACTTATGAACCCAATCGTTTGTAACAGGTTCTCAACTGTAGGACACAAATAGAATATTGACCTAATCCATTACAATCCAAGCCAGTCTTTTTTTTTTTTAATTCAACATCTACGACTATGAATGACTATTGCAGGTAAAGACATGTTTAAACAAAACAGTTTCAGTACACGAAAGCATTTAAAATACCATGACATTACCATGTTTTGGACATAAATACCATGCTATCATATTCCGGTGATCAATAACCTAATCAATAAAGGTAATAACCAAACCAATTGCCATTTGTATATTACTGCCACAGTAGCCTTTTTTAAATAACTTATTTACTTAATGTCTTTGCTGATGTCATTAAATTATAACACATCGCTATTATTAGCCATTTTATGGTTTCCTGATTTACGAATGTAAAATATATGTATTTGTGTGTATATTATATAAACACACACATGGTTTCCGGGTTCTATGAAGCCAGTCCCTCAAAAATACGCAATGGGCTCAGATTGGTTAGTTGGCCCAGTGTGTTGTGATTCGCTAACCGCCTAGTGCACGTTTTTCGGAAACATCACGCCCCTTACCTTTACCGGCAGTTTGTGCTTTAGTGTATTATAAACAATGGCGTCAATAAAACCATACCAATTTGAGCCAATGTTAGTGAAGATGATCGAGCAGAACCTGTTCAAGAACGGCTGTTAAACGACGTTTCAGAAAGGTTTGTTTTTTGTTGTTGTTGTCTCATTACTTTTTAGATACGCTGTTATTTAATTGTACTAATTATTAGTATTACAAAAAAATAAGCTTCATAAACAATTTCATATAATCGTTCTAACAAATTATACTACAGTCCTCAAAGGGATTTGTTTGAGTAAAGACTGCGGATCTATAGTGATCGTTACTGACTGTATGCCACCGTTACTTTTGTATTTTTAGAACGATTGTAGACAAATATCTGTCGCCAGAACTATTAACCCAAAACGAACACTAAACATCGGCTGCCAAATCAAAAACAGAACCATGTTTAGCATGCCTGTAGATAAACAATACATAAAAGCTCTAATCAAAGAATAATTTACACTAATTCCAAGTTCGCTGTTGAGATTAAAAAAAAGTTTGTAACGTTAGGTGTTTGTCGGATAACGTTAAGTATGAATGAGCATTTAACAAACTGGCTTGCAGAGCCAAACAGCGTTGTCATTTGTTTACTTACTTGCTACAACGTACAATTAACAATACGAACTATTACAGGAAAACACATCGACGAAAATAAATCATACTTACAGGTTGTGGCCCGTAAACAAAAGCTTCTGTTCTTAAAGCTGGAACTGCTCCATCTTTCAGGACAATCCGTTGTGCGAATCCTGCATTGAGCTCGCGAAGATTGTGGAAGCTTTCCTCTGTAACGTGCAGCACAGAGAGCGAGATTTGGGTAAAAAATGGACCTGCAATCTGGATGAAAATAACAGCGTTTCGACGGCATTGCGGCAACAACAGCCTATACCACAACAACTCTTCTCCAAAGCAATATAAAATGGCCTCGCCCCCCTTATTTAGTATTCTCGGAGGAGGGGTTTATGTAAATATTGGGGTTGGTGATGTCAGCAACCCTGGAGGAAAGTCGTGTAGTCCCTACCGGCCGTTTGCTGTAGTCCTTATAAATTGATTTCTTTAAAAGCAAATATCTTCCTTTGCTTTGAACTTTGAGCGCTGTAACTTTGCAGATGTTGTTTATGCTCAAACAGCAACATTACACACTAACTAAAGTTAGAAAAGTGAAATCTTGTTTTACCACCCCTTTAAAATACCATGATATTACCATGTTTTGGACATAAATACCATGCTATCATATTCAGGTGATCAATAACCTAATCAATAAAGGTAATAACCAAACCAATTGCCATTTCTGTACATTACTGCCACAGTAGCCTTTTTTTTTTAAATAACCTATTTGCTTAATGTCTTTGCTGACGTCATTAAATTATAACACATCACTATTATTAGCCATTTTATGGTTTCCTGATTTACAAATGTAAAATATATGTATTTGTGTGTATATTATATAAACACACACACACACGGTGTCATTTGGTGGTGTTGTCGCTGTATCTTCTCCAAATTATTAATGCTCCTAAAAATAATGCTACATAAAACAAGAACTGACTAAGCTTTCCATAAGCACTTTGAGAAAACTCATCATCAGCCCTAAAATAAGAAAGACTGAACCAATGAGCACACAACCACATGAAAAAACAAACAAACAGTAAAACCAATCACTTTCTGTATTTCACACTTTAAATGCCAATATGCCATTGTAAATCCTAATATTAGCAGCATTATTGTCATCTTCACACCAAGTAGAGCAAAAACAGTCACAAACCCCATTGAAAGTGTCTCCCCAATGGTACAACAAAGAAATGACCCGAACACAAAGACCGGAGATTCACAACTCATCGTTTCACTGTGAAAAAAACAATGCATAAGCCCCGGCTGTGACTCCAGGAGCCACGTGACACGCGATGAGCACGGGCGTCAGACTCGGGGGTAATAGTGGAACTGAGTAACGGGCCCACAAAGATATATTGATATATATTGTAGTGTTGTGAGGGGCCTACCCCTTGGTTCTGTAACTGGGGCTCAACATTTGGTGCTACGCCCCTGAGCACATCTGACCACGACCTGACGCTGATGATTGTCCCAAAGACCAGAAGAAATTATATAATTGCTGAGTAAACAATTATCTGAAGAATTAAAACATTTGCTGTGAAATCCCCTATGGAATCTCTGAAGTGTGGACTGTGCTGAAATCCTTCGATTACTCTGCTGTCTCTTGTAAATATTGTTGCTAGTGATGTTATCAAGGCCAAATTTAGCAGTAGAGCAACATTTGGACTCAGAACATGTCTTAGATAGACCATAAACAACACAAGCGCTGCAAATATTGCCCCAAAAATCAACATTTTGTCATGCTCTGACATAGATCAGTAATTATAATCAGTAAATCAGTACTCGTCTGTAATTACAAGTCTTTACAATCTCTCTGTCCTCCTGTCCACCATCTTTCCTTCCTGACAGAATCTCTGCAGCGCTGAATCTGGAGTCGCCTCGCATTCCCACTATCAGGATCCTCACATCATAATCATCATGAGAAGCTGGAAGAGAAAGAAGGAATGCAAATGCAATGAAGGAAAAATGGGGTAAGAAAGATATGTTCTTTGAAAACAAGCCTTATCGTATTAAATTTTGCTTCTGTTTTTAGGGATTTATACAGGAAAACGAGACCAATATTCAGATTCAGAAGAAGGAAAGTCATATAGGTTTGGGAATGACATTAGATTGAGTAAATGAAGACAGTTGTGAGTTATTATACTATTTATTAAAAAAAAATTAGAAACATTAAAGTTTATAAACATATTAGTTTAACAGTAAAGAGCAGGTACATTACCGTCTGCCTGTACAGACATGATGTAAAATGCCAGAATAAGTGTAAAAAGCAACTGGGATTTTGTCTTGGTTAATTTAATCGTACAACCTAAAGAATACATGTAGCCAAATGTAACTTTAAACATTTGTGACTCAAATTACCCAGATCATCAAAACTGGAAAAAAAATGTTTGGGCTTTTTTATTTATTTATTTTTTTACTTACAGTCAGTTTATTTAGAAACATTGTAATTATAGTTCTGTTCTGTCTTTTGCTTCGCTAAGACTCTTGTGCTCGACAATAATGTAAATGCTCGACTAGACACTAAACCAGTATGACAGGTGTTTTTGTATGGGCAAAGGGTGATCGGTTCTGTGTGAATTTTGCTCATCTCAAACATTCTGTCAATTCCCTGTTTTATATTCCAAATATGTGACTAACTCTGGATCGTGTTAAAGAGAACAGCCAATCGAAATGGTGAAACAAAATTCAGCTTAATTCAGTTCACTGCAGAAAATCAAGAGATCTTTTGAAAAAATATAAAGGATTTAAATACATGTACTCAACATGAAGGAACATGAGACGACTGTTTGAAAGAAAATATATGAATATATAAATGCACTATTGTAGATAGTTTGTATAAGTCCACAACAAACTTAAAAAATATGTAATCCTAGTGATTTCAAAGGCTTAATATATTATAAAGCTTATTTATATATAAAAAATCTTAAGCTTATTAGTTGCCAAAGTGTAGACTAGAGATATATATACAGTGTGTATATATATATATATATATATATATATATACATATATACATACAGGTGCTGGTCATATAATTAAAATATCTATATTTCAAATGTTTATTTCATTTAATTGTGATGATTAATACTAACAACTAATGAAAATGCAAAATTCAGTATCTCCGAAAATTAGAATATTACTTAAGACCAATACAAAAAAAGGATTTTTAGAAATGTTGGCCAACTGAAAAGTATGAACATGAAAAGTATGAGCATGTACAGCACTCAGTACTTAGTTGGGGCTCCTTTTGTCTGAATTACTGCAGCAATGCGTCGTGGCATGGAGTCGATCAGTCTGTGGCACTGCTCAGGTGTTATGAGAGTCCAGGTTGCTCTGATAGTGGCCTTCAGATCTTCTGCATTGTTGGGTCTGGCGTATCGCATCTTCCTCTTCACAATACCCCATAGATTTTCTATAGGGTTAAGGTCAGGCGAGTTTGCTGGCCAATTAAGAACAGGGATACCATTGTCCTTAAACCAGGTACTGGTAGCTTTGGCACTGTGTGTCACGGTGAGACACGGAGATGAACCCAAACGCAGACAGTATAAAATAAGACACGATTTAATGACAAAAACAGGAAAACAAAACCCATGAGAGGGCAAAACAGATGGAACACAGAATACCAGACTGACTAGACTAAACTGGGAAACAAATGAACAAGAAAACACACAAGACTTCAAGAGATGCTAACAATGACTAGATCTACACAAGGTACTCACGATCAACGTATAACAATGAACCGACACAAGACAGCAAACACAAGGGGATTAAATAGGAAGACTAATCAAACATAACAGGTGACACGGGTGAAACACTAATGACAGAATCAGGATAACAAGGGGGCGGGGTAACGAGACGAGACAACACAAGCACATGACCAAAACACAAGGCCATGTGCTTGCACACAGAACATGGGTCTGTCATGATCCTGCCAAAATACTAGAACTCACAGACCTGATGGCAGAATCATGACAGTACCCCCTCCTTAAAGAGCGGCTACCAGACGCTCCCCAAGGAGACATTAAACGCGGGACAAGACTGACAGAGACATAGACCAGACCCAACAAAACATGACAAATAATAACAGGGGCATACAAGCGTGAACAATGACCGGGTTGGGGTGAAACATCAGAAAAAATAAACAAGGAAGGGGAGGCGGAGGGACAACAGAGTCTTTGAGCGAGAGTCCAGGGTGGGTGGGCGGGACGGTGATCTTGGAACTACAGGGTGTGGTCTTAGGACGGGGGACCCGAACGGACTTGGGTGGAGTGGTGTGAGTAGACGGAGAAACAGTCCTAGGTTGAACCATGACGGGGGAAACAACCGGGAGTCCGGGGGCAGTAGAGACAGGGACACACGAGGAGACAGTCCGAGGACTTCTGACGGGGAACATGGTTGGTGACGGGACAGGACTGGGTGCCGCGCTCACGGCGACCGGCTCTGGAACAGCGCTTGCCGTAGCGGGCTCTGGAACAGCGCTTGCCGTAGCGGGCTCTGGAACAGCGCTTGCCGTAGCGGGCTCTGGAACAGCGCTTGCCGTAGCGGGCTCTGGAACAGCGCTTGCCGTAGCGGGCTCTGGAACAGCGCTTGCCGTAGCGGGCTCTGGAACAGCGCTTGGCGTAGCGGGCTCTGGAACAGCGCTTGCCGTAGCGGGCTCTGGAACAGCGCTTGCCGTAGCGGGCTCTGGAACAGCGCTTGCCGTAGCGGGCTCTGGAACAGCGCTTGCCGTAGCGGGCTCTGGAACAGCGCTTGCCGTAGCGGGCTCTGGAACAGCGCTTGCCGTAGCGGGCTCTGGAACAGCGCTTGCCGTAGCGGGCTCTGGAACAGCGCTTGCCGTAGCGGGCTCTGGAACAGCGCTTGCCGTAGCGGGCTCTGGAACGGGCACTGGGTTCAGCTCCGAAACACCGAACACCGGCCTCTCTAAGATCCGAGCCAGACGCTCCAGATAGTCCCAGCTCAGGAAGGCAGATGGGGCGTGAACAGTCTCTAGCTGGAGAGACGGGGCGTGAACAGTCTCTAGCTGGACAGACGGGGCGTGAACAGTCTCTAGCTGGACAGACGGGGCGTGAACAGTCTCTAGCTGGACAGACGGGGCGTGAACAGTCTCTAGCTGGACAGACGGGGCGTGAACTGGCTCTGGCTGGGCATACGCAGGTCTCCTCTTCTTCCTCCTGATTCGCGGAGCCGATGATGCCTCGGGAGTCGAACTGGGACGAGTCTGTTCTCCAAGCCTCACGAAGCCTAACCTCAGATCCTCCGGGATCACCGGCAGACAGGCAGGAGGTGACGACACCATGGGACCCTGTGACTCCCGACGAACCAAGCAGTCCACCATGTCCCGGAACGGGCGGTGGGCCAGCCTCTCCCGTTCCGCCAGAGGTGGAGGAACTTTGAGACCCGCGATGAGGTAACGGTTAACCAGGCTCTCCGGTAAAAGATTTCTCTTTGCCTCCACGGCCTGAGCATATCCTCTCAGGGACCTCTCTCCCTGGGGAGGGAAAGGAAGCTTGCCCAACTTGCTGTCGTTGATAGCTGACTGCCACCATAGTTCCTGGTCAGCTGATTGTTGTCTTAGTGGGGATGACATACTGTCCGCTGGGTTCAGAATGGGTCGGTTCATTCTGTCACGGTGAGACACGGAGATGAACCCAAACGCAGACAGTATAAAATAAGACACGATTTAATGACAAAAACAGGAAAACAAAACCCATGAGAGGGCAAAACAGATGGAACACAGAATACCAGACTGACTAGACTAAACTGGGAAACAAATGAACAAGAAAACACACAAGACTTCAAGAGATGCTAACAATGACTAGATCTACACAAGGTACTCACGATCAACGTATAACAATGAACCGACACAAGACAGCAAACACAAAGGGATTAAATAGGAAGACTAATCAAACATAACAGGTGACACGGGTGAAACACTAATGACAGAATCAGGATAACAAGGGGGCGGGGTAACGAGACGAGACAACACAAGCACATGACCAAAACACAAGGCCATGTGCTTGCACACAGAACATGGGTCTGTCATGATCCTGCCAAAATACTAGAACTCACAGACCTGATGGCAGAATCATGACACTGTGTGCAGGTGCCAAGTCCTGTTGGAAAATGAAATCTGCATCTCCATAAAGTTGGTCAGCAGCAGGAAGCATGAAGTGCTCTAAAACTTCCTGGTAGATGGCTGCGTTGACCTTGACCCTCAGAAAACACAGTGGACCAACACCAGCAGATGACATGGCACCCCAAACCATCACTGACTGTGGAAACTTTACACTGGACTTCAAGCAACGTGGATTCTGTGCCTCTCCTCTCTTCCTCCAGACTCTGGGACCTTGATTTCCAAAGGAAATGCAAAATTTACTTTCATCAGAGAACATAACTTTGGACCACTCAGGAGCAGTCCAGTCCTTTTTGTCTTTAGCCCAGGCGAGATGCTTCTGACGCTTTGTCTTGTTCAAGAGTGCTGAAAGCTGACAGCTGAAAACCATGTCTTGCATACGTCTGTGTGTGGTGGTTCTTGAAGCACTGACTCCAGCTGCAGTCCACTCTTTGTGAATCTCCCCCACATTTTTGAATGGGTTTTGTTTCACAATCCTCTCCAGGGTGCGGTTATCCCTATTGCTTGTACACTTTTTCTACCACATCTTTTCCTTCCCTTCACCTCTCTATTAATGTGCTTGGACACAGAGCTCTGTGAACAGCCAGCCTCTTTAGCAATGACCTTTTGTGTCTTGCCCTCCTTGTGCAAGATGTCAATGGTCTTTTGGACAACTGTCAAGTCAGCAGTCTTCCCCATGATTGTGTAGCCTACAGCAGTGTTTCTCAAACCTGCTCCTGAAGGACCCCCAACACTGCACGCTTTCTTTGTCTCCCTAATCAAACACACCTGATTCAACACATCAGCTCATTATCACATGGGGATATATGTGATAATGAGCTGATGAGTTGAATCGGGTGTGTTTGATTAGGGAGACAAAGAAAATGTGCAGTGTTGTGGGTCCTTCAGGAACAGGGTTGAGAAACACTGGCCTACAGAACTAGACTGAGAGACCATTTAAAGGCCTTTGCAGGTGTTTTGAGTTAATTAGCTGATTAGAGTGTGTCAGCAGGTGTCTTCAATATTGAACGTTTTCACAATATTCTAATTTTCTGAGATACTGATTTGGGGGTTTTCATTAGTTGTCAGTTATAATCATCAAAATTAAAAGGAATCAACACTTGAAATATATCAGTCTGTGTGTAATGAATGAATGTAATATCCAAGTTTCACTTTTTGAATGGAATTACTGAAATAAATAAACTTTTTGATGATATTCTACTTATATGACCAGCACCTGTATATATATATAACACTTAATGCAAAGCAATATTTTCAGATGTTTAATAGATGTTTTGATCCAGAGCTTTAGCAACAATTATAATTTAGTCACTGTCTGTGACTTGAACTGATGCAGTTAGCTTTCTCCAAATTACTATTAACAGTAATGCTACATAAAACAAGTAAGAACTGACAAATCTTTCCATAAGTACTTTGAGAAAACTCATCATCGGCCCTAAAATAAGAAAGACTGAACCAGTGAGCACACAACCACATGAAAAAAACATTGTTACTGTTAGACCAAAAACTGTTAAACCGGTCACTTTCTCTAGAGTTTCAGTCTTTAAATTCCAGTATGCCATTGTAAGCCCTGATATTAGCAGCATTATTGTCATCTCCACACCAAGTAGAGCAAACACAGTCACAAACCCCATTGAAAGTGTCGCCCCAATGATACAACACAGAAATGATCCGAGCACAAAGACTGGAGATTCACGACTAATCGTTTCATTGTGAAATATGAATGCATAAGCCCCGGCTGCGACTCCAGGAGCCGCGTGACACGCGATGAGCACATCTGACCACGACCTGACGCTGATGATTGTCCCAAAGACCAGAGCTGAACCAAGAATAAATGGTACAGACATAATTGCTATCGACATAAACAATAGATCAATTAAACCAATTACTATTGAATACGCTAAGGTATTTATGACGCTTTGAGTGCTACTTTTACAAAACTTTTGCTGAAATCCTTCAATTTCTCTGCTGTCTCTTGTAAATATTGTTGCTAGTGATGTTATCAAGGCCAAATTTAGCGGTATAACAACATCTGGACTCAGAACATGTCTTAGATAGACCATAAACAACACAAGCGCTGCAAATATTGCCCCAAAAATCAACATTTTGTAATTTCCTTCAGTGTAAACAACAAGAGCGGTAAATGAAACAAGGGAAATCCATCCTATAATTCCAGCTCCTCCTCCTAAAGTGTCATACATTACAGACAAGAGCTGATTTTCTTCATGCACATCTTGCCTTGTCTCTTCTGTTTTTAACGTTTGTGAGTAAAACCCGTGAGCATTGAGCCGAACTAGCTTGTGTATTTCTGCTACGAGAGCTGCTGTTTGAGCAGGTTTGGGTTCAGAGTCTCTGATCATGTGAAATCTGCCTCCACATGCGTTAATCATTTCTCCAGCGATCCCTCTGGATGCTCCTGTCAAACGCTCCTGGTGATTGTGCTGCAGAAGAACAATGCAGTACTGAAGAACTTCTGCTCCCAGCAGATCCTGGACTCGTTTCACAACATCACACTCTTCTGATTCTTGATCTTCCAGATTCAGGAGCATTAAAACGGCGTGAGGTCCAGGAGCCGAGAGAAACAGCGCTGTTGTGAAGCTCTGTCTCGCTGTGTCGTCCTCACAGAGGTTTGGTCCAGTGACCAGCATCATTCTACGACCCTCGTCTGTAATTACTGGAGTCTTTACAATCTCTCTGTCCTCCTGTCCACCGTCTTTCCTTCCTGACAGAATCTCTGCAGCGCTGAATCTGGAGTCGCCTCGCATTCCCACTATCAGGATTCTCACATCATCATCGTCATGAGAAGCTGGAAGAGAAGGAATCGAAAAAGAAGGAATCGAAATGCAAAGAAGGAAAAAGGGTAAGAAAGATACATTTTTGAAAACAAGCCTTATTGTATTGAATTTTTCTTCTCTTTTTAGGGTTTTATACAGGTAAACGAGACCAATATTCAGATTCAGAAGAAGGAAAGTCATAAAGGTTTGGGAATGAAATCAGAGTAAGCAAATGAAGACAGTCGTGAGTTATTATAGGTATACTATTTATTTAAAAATTAAATAAATTTATAAATTAAAGATCAGGTACATTACCTTCTGCCTGTACAGACATGATGTGAAATGCCAGAATAACCTTAAAAAGCAACTCAGGTTTTGTTAATTTCATCATCCAACCTAAAGAATAAATGTAGCCAAATGTAACTTTAAAAATCTATGACTCGGATTACCCAGATCAACAAAACTGGAAATGGCAAGACAGATAAAAAAAGGTTTTTACTTACAGTCAGTTTATTTAGAAAACCTGTAATTGTAGTTCTGTTCTGTCTTTTCCTTCGCTAAGACTCTTGTGCTCGACAATAATGTAAATGTTCGACTAGACACTAAACCAGTATGACAGGTGTTTTTGTATGGGCAAAGGGTGATCGGTTCTGCACATATTTTGCTCATCTAAAACGAGCCTATTGATGGATTGATGACATCACAAGAATGTCATCAGCCATTTTACAAACTTAACCCCTTCTCCAGCACCACCCATTTTGGCAAGTGGGGCATAAATGAGTGTGACATACCCAAAATAAAAAGCTGCTTATAAATCATTAAGAATAAAATATTTTAAATGTATAAAAAATATGAAGTAGCTGTAATGTAGCAAATTAGAACACAATGAGACTGAAGACACAAATGTGGTCATGCTTCATTTCAAATCTGAGGATGTTATCTCTAAAACTGAATTTTATGAAACATTTTCTAAGACCATACCATGTGAGTTTTTAGAAAGACGAAATTATTCAACCCCCATTGCAAATCATGTTTATTGGCACAATTTACAGACTTTCAGCTGTTTGCAATGAACAAATCAAACAAAAGTAATTGAAATAGCTCAACACAACAAATGTTTCAAGGTGTTTCCCCAAATTCAACTGAAAATGAAACTTTTAATGACTTCTGCAGTCTCAAAATTATTCAACCCCTTCATGGCAAGTACTTTAAGTACTTAGGAGAACACCCTTTTGCTGTTATGACCTTCTGCAAATGAGACGTATAACCAGACACCAGCTTCTGGCAGCGTTTCTGAGGAGTCTTTAGCCCATTCCTCTTGAGCAATTGCCTCCAGTTCAGTAATATTTTTGGGTTTGCGTGCTGCAACCGCTGCCTTCAAATCTCACCAGAGACTTTGTATGGGGTTCAAGTCAGGTGACTGTGATGCCACTGTAGAATCTTCCAGTACTTCTTCTGCAACCAAGCCTTGGTGGAATTTGAGTTATGCTTGGGATCATTGTCTTGTTGGAAGGTTCAATGACACCCAAGCTTTAGCTTCCTCACTGACAGCATGACATTTTCTCCTATTTCCTGATATATAAAAATTAATCCATCTTGCTTTCCACACGCTGCAGGTTTCAAGTACTAGAGGATGTAAATCACAAAAGCATCACAAGCCCCACCATGCTGAACTGTAGACAGATGGTTCTTTACAGCATATGCTTCATTCTTCTTCCTCCAGACATACCGCTGGTCCATGGGCTGAAAAGTTCCAGTTTTGTTTCATCGCACGACAGAACAGAATCCCAAAACTTCTGTGGCTTATATATGTGTGTGTGTGTGTGTGATTTTGAGCAAATTGGAGCTGACTTTTCTTGTGCTTTTGGGTGAGTAGTGGTTTAAGTCTTGGAGCTCTGGCATGGGTTTAGTATGCGCCTTACTGTGTCTCTAGGAACATTTAGTGCCTTCGCTATCTTTTTGTATCCTGTTCCTTGTTTGTGAAGGGCGATGATATCTTCTCTTAACTTTTTAGTTAAATTATTCTTTTGACTTAGCCATATTTCTAACATACAGTCAAATGTTACACTCAACAAACCTAGCCAGTTCAGATATTTCATGTGTTCTAGCTCAAGCACACCTGGTGCCACTAATGAAGCCCTTGATTAGTTGCATCAGGTGTGCTTGAGACCACAACTGTTTTGCAGATTTGTGCTTTTGTGAGTGATTCTATTCAGGGGGTCGAATAATTGAGACTACAGAAGTCATTGAAAGATGCATTTTCAGTTGAATTTGGGGAAACCACTTGAAACATTTGTTGTGTTGAGCGATTTCAATTACTTATGTTTGATTTGTTCACTGCAAACAACTGAAAATCTGTAAATTTTGCCAATAAACCTGATTTGAATATCTACAGCGCTGAATCTGGAGTGACTTCGGATTCCCAAAATCAGGATTCTCACATCATGAGAAGCTGGAATCGAAAGTTAAACCATATTGGAAAGAAAAAAATATTTGGCAGAGGGGTAAGAAAATAATCAAAAATATGTTCTCTGAAAACAAGTCAAACAAGTACATTGACCTTGTTGTCTTAGAAATGCAAAATTGGGCTGTTATTGTATGTCTCATTTTATTTTGTATGAAAGATCCATAACTATTGATTGATGTTGCATGTTGATTTTGCACACCTGGAGGAAATGAAAAAAATACTGTAACAATTAAAAAAAAATCAATCTAGAGTCCTAAATCAGATAAATAAGAATATCATGGTAATAGTGTGCTGTGAATGTAAACAACAACAATCTGATTTGGCAAGTTTGATATAAATCTGAAAGGGGAAATATCTGTGTGAATTTGGGCTGGGCAATATGAAGATAAATTATATTTCTCATTTCTTTTGTTAATTTACAATATCTCTGTTTACATATTTGCTCTAAATTTCTTATTGGCCGTATATTTTGATCAGAGGAACAATCATGCCATTATTGTGGGTTCAAGTCCAAGAGAAACTGATAAAAATAAGTCACATTAGATAAAAGTATCTGCCAAATGCATAAATGTCCATTTTTGTGATTTACTTTTATGCAGGAACTGAAGTTTAAATTATAGTAAAATTAATCAAAACAACTAATTCTTGGTTAAATAGTGAAAGAAAGCAGATACTAACCTTTTGAAGATGAGATGTGAAACACCAGAATCAATACGAGGAGCCAGTTTAATTTTCTTTAAGCTAAATTCATCTTTTTTATCCTGTGTGTCTCATGAAGCAAGTAATTGAGTTTGTTTCAAAAATCCAACCTAGATTCTTCAGTTAGTTAAAGGGTTTATGTCATACTTGACTCAGGAGATTAATAACAAAACCAGTCTTTATTCAGTAATACATTACACTTTTCCACCTGATTCTGACCATCTGAATGAAAAACTCAGTTTTAGGTGCTGCTTTTCTCTTTTAAGATTTCAATATAAAAATCTTTACGTCAGAAATAAGTATCAACATGCCAAGCCACAGCATGTGTGAGACTGCAGAAAATATCTGAATGAGGGCAACAGGAGAATAATGTTTGAGCGAATGCAATCATTTACAACCTCAAAAAACATTTCATCCATAACTTTTGCGAAGCACATCAGAAACTATTAAACGACTAAAATAACAATGAGAAAACGGTTTTCTGCAGAGCTGAAGTATTGGTCATTTAGCAGATTTAACATTATCCAGAGCGAGTGCCTTTGATCAATTGTCCAAATGATGTTTTAGTAGATGTTAGCAGCCGTTCCAAAGAAAAACATGAAGAATTTTAACTCAAATCTTATTAAAATCCCCCTATAGTCAATAATTTTATCTCATAAAACTCATTTTTTATCACCAAAATTATATGTTTAAATGTTTTTTCCTTGAAAAAAATCCGTCATACCTTAAAATAGCTAGAATGTTACATTAAACCCTTGCCTCATCTGGTATACGCGGTTCTATGAATATGCAAATTAGCCCCGCCTCCACTCACTCACAGCAGCTCAGAGATCCACTTCAGTAGCAGGTAAATGAGATCTAAACAAAGAGTTAATATAAAGAGTAATGTCTGTGATTTATGTTTTTATTTATGCATAATTATGCATACGCAGCTGGCATATTTTTCCAATTGTTTTTAATGGGAGCGCCGCGTTTTTTAAACGAGCTTAGCTTGAGGCCGTGTGTCCACCAAAGCGTTTTTTCACGCAGCTGGCGTATAATTCCAATTGTTTTCAATGGGAGCGCCGCGTTTTTTAAACGCCATGAGCGTAACGAGGCGCTGAGCGTGTATTTAACACTCAAGCGCTGAGCGCCCGGCGTTTTTTACTGGTCGCCAAGAGTTAAAAAATTTTCAACTTTGGGTAAAACGCAGCGCTCATCACTGTCACTCTTTACCCAACCGTCCAATCACAGTGGAGGAGGGGCGGGACTAATATCACACCGACCAACCGCCACATTCTGCTTGTTCAACATCAACAGAGGACAACAAGCATAATAACGGAACAAAATAATTTAAAACAACAGCCAGAGTAAATACGTTACATTGTATCGACATTTTAATATAGAATCAATAACAAAATATGTGTGAAATGAGATGCTAGTAACACTTTGGCGGATATTCCGTATCATAACAAGCAAAGTGTCTCAAGTGAAAAAAAAAAAAACGCTCTCAAGCGCCCACAGCTAGGCGTTTTCAGCAGAGTGCCTAGCGTTTTCAGCTGGCTAAAAACACTTTGGTGGACACACGGCCTAAAGGCTGATTTATATTTCTGCGTCGGACCTACGCCGGAGCCTCTACGCTGTAGGAAAGCGTTGGTTTTCATTTATACTTCTGCGTCGTTGTCCGCGTTGACGCGCAATTATGCATGAGGGAGCATGTGAAACCCGGGGGAGGGGTTCTAGCACACCAATCACAGCGCTTGCGTCCGCGTAGAATTGACGCGTTGTTACATTTTTGAAGAGGTGCGCGTCAGGGTACGCCGAAGGGTACGTGCGCTACACACAGCCTACGACGTAGCTATGGCGTTAGTTCGACGCAGAAGTATAAATTGGGGTTAAGTGTCTAAATATTTTTTCAATTGTTTATGTACACACACAGAGACACACACACACACACACACACACACACACACACACAAAAAAAAAAACAGAATACATAATTTGAGATATGGTGTAAATTACATTGTGATATAAATGTTTGGGATGGTACAGAAATAATTGAATTTTCGTTTGTTAGCAGACAAATTAAACAAACTAGTGTGAAAATATTTAGTAAGAAAAGTGCACACTAATGAATGTATATTTGAAATGTTAACATAACATTAAAGCAAAAACAATATCAGCATTAACTTGTTTTGATCCAAAGTCAGATTCTTTTGGGATGTAGTCACTATTATCGGCTTCAAATTACTGTAAAAATATATTGAAATGATACATTGCAGAAAAATGAAATGAAAGAACCAATAAATACACAACAGCATGGAAAAATCATGAAAAAAATAACAAACTTCACAGATTCTCTCTTTAAATGGGAATACGCTATTGTAAATCCTAATATTAGCAGCATTATTGTCATCTTCACTAAAAACTGAGTGAAAACAGCCACAAACCCCATTGAGAGCATCACTCCAACTGAACAAAACAGGAATAACTTGAGTGCAAACACTAGAGTTGTCCGAGTCTGCATTTGATCTGGGTTAATGGAATAAATTGTGCATAAATGAGCCCCGACTGCGACTCCTGGAGCCGCGTGACACGCTATGAACACATCTGACCACGACCTGACGCCGGCAACTGTTCCTAGGGTCAGTCCTAGACCTGATATGAACACTATACTGGGAAATGCAAAGATCATGATTAAATACATTATGATTTGATGTCTGTATCGAGAATTCGATAAGTCATAGTATGTCACTGCAATTGTGAAAGTTGAGAACACGATCAAATTAAACGGAACAGCAGCATTTGGATTCAGAAAGTTTCTTAAAGTGACCGTAAAACTAACAAGTGCAAACAGTATTTCTCCAAAATAAAAATGTTCATGCTGTCCTTTAGAGAAAATAAGTGCAGCATTCAGTAAAATAAGTAAAATCCATCGTGCAATTTCGACTGAATTGTCATATTTTAGTGAGAAGAGCTGATTTTCTTCATGCACATCTTGACTCGTCTCTTCTGTTTTTAATGTTTGTGTCAATACTGAGTAAAACCCGTGAGCATTGAGCTGAACTAGCTTGTGTATTTCTGCTACGAGAGCTGCTGTTTGAGCAGGTTTGGGTTCAGAGTCTCTGATCATGTGAAATCTGCCTCCACATGCGTTGATCATTTCTCCAGCGATCCCTCTGGATGCTCCTGTCAAACGCTCCTGGTGATTTTGCTGCAGAAGAACAATGCAGTACTGAAGAACTTCTGCTCCCAGCAGATCCTGGACTCGTTTCACAACATCACACTCTTCTGATTCCTGATCTTCCAGATTCAGGAGCATTAAAACGGCGTGAGGTCCAGGAGCCGAGAGAAACAGCGCTGTTGTGAAGCTCTGTCTCGCTGTGTCGTCCTCACAGAGGTTTGGTCCAGTGACCAGCATCATTCTACGACCCTCGTCTGTAATTACTGGAGTCTTTACAATCTCTCTGTCCTCCTGTCCACCGTCTTTCCTTCCTGACAGAATCTCTGCAGCGCTGAATCTGGAGTCGCCTCGCATTCCCACTATCAGGACCCTCACATCATCATCATCATGAGAAGCTGAAACCATCATGCAAAGAAAAAATTGGGGTAAGAAAGGCATAAGTCTTGTGCAATTTTTTATTCTGTAATAATTTGATTTTGTGTTAGAATTTTTTTAGATTAATACTGGAAAACGAGACAAACATACCGATTCAGAAGAAGGAAACTCATATGAGTTTGGAATGACATTAGACTGAGTAAATGAAGACAGTTGTGAGTTATAGGTACAATATTTATTAAAAATGTTTACTTTAACAGTAAAGAGCAGGTACATTACCGTCTGCCTGTACAGACATGATGTGAAATGCCTGAATCAGTGTAAAAAGCAACTTGGGTTTTGTCTTGGTTAGTTTCATCATACAACCTAAAGAATACATGTAGCCAAATGTAACTTTTAACATCTGTGACTCAAATTACCATAGATCATCAATAGAAGGAAAAGGTTTTTACTTACAGTCGTTTTATTTAGAAATGCTGTAAATGTAGTTCTGTCTTGTCTCTTGCTTTTCTAAAACAACTGCTCGACAAGCATGGGTTAAGATGTTCGTTTAGATGCTAAACCAGTATGCCAGGTTTTGTGTGTGTGTGTGTGTGTGTGTGTGTGTGTGTGTGTGTGTGTGTGTGTGTGTGTGTGTGTGTGTGTGTGTGTGTGTGTGTGTGTGTGTGTTTTAGGAATGGACTCAGCTCCAGACTGCGACTAAGCATGTTCCTACTGGCAAGGTGTGGTTTAATGAACACAATCTGTGGTGCGATTGCTGTCGATAAGTGTGAACACTGCCATCCGAACCCTGGTGCGGATCCAGAGCCACGTTTTCAGGGGATCTCGATCCACTTCCAAACAAACTCTGGTGCGGATCGGCTGAAATATGAACCCAGCACAGACCGTAGGCATATAAACGAGCCAAAAACAGGTTGTGGTGTCACCAACCAACACATTTAGCCCAGCACACAGCATTGCTTTGGATTTAGTAAGCAGTGTTAATGAAATTTTCTTTTAAAAGCAATGCATTACAATATTGCAATACTCCTTTAAAAAGTAACTAATTGAGTTACTTAGTAACTAAAAGTAAAATAAGAACAAATAAACAATTTGCAATAGCAGAAATAAACAACAGAACATGTTGATGCAAATGAAATAAACAGGTTTTTCAGATGTAACAGTAGTTATTAGGTAGATTATGTACAGAAATTGCATAAAGTAAACAAATGTAAAATAACAGCATAGTCTTTACAGTATAAGTTAGATATGAATTCTTATTAAAATTACTAAAGTTATTCAGTCAAGAGCAGTGAGTGATTTTATTGCGTTACTCCTTAAAGTAACTAATTGAGTTATTTAGTTACTTTTTCTAGAAAGTACTACGTTACATTACTTTTGCGTTTTGTTGCTCAGCTTGGCTGGGCTTGCTTGTTTGTTTTTTAATAATAACTAAAAAAGCTGTATTTTTGGCATATGCAAAGGCCTTTTCACACCAAAAGTAAAATGAATAAGCCTCAGAATGAAGGAGAAGAGCGCAGCTCAAACAATCCTTTCAGCTCTGCTGCCATTCTGGATTTCAGAAGAATAGGAGACAATAGAGACTTTTGCATGGATTGCAAGAAAAATGAAACATTCTACATAAAAAGAATATAAAATATAAATTTCAAACTGTATAAATTAAACATTCTTATTAATTAATCCTTAAAAAAGTTACAAAAGTTATTCAGTCAAGAGCAGTGAGTGATTTTTTTTCTTTGTCGTTTGTGTTTGATTTGCATTAAAAACACAGACAGCTGCATGAATATTAGGCTGCTGTCACTTTAAGAGCGAATGCACAGATCCAATATACTGATATAAAAACCAAGTGAACCGAACTATAAGCATGAACACACCCTAACAGCAACATTTTTCATTGGTCAAGCCCAACAATGTTCTTCACATGTTGTTTCAAATCCCTCGCACACAATCTCAACCATACATTTTACATTTAACACGAGGCAATCGCACATCTGTTCTCTCCATGGTGAGGCCTTGCAAACATTTACGTCATATTAACAATCTATGAAAGCTGCTGCAAATAATTTTTAAAGAATTATGACTCCAGTTTCTCATACGTAATGTCTTAAGTTCTTTGAGCAAAATGTTCTTCAGATTGACCCATTTTAATGCGTAAAAGTGACACCCTCCTGATCTCGGCTTGTTTTGGACATCATCTTTGACCAGATTGTCCTGCCATGTTTGTTCAGGTTGGCTCAGTCTACTCTTTCTGGCCTGAGGGCAACTCTTTCTTCATCTTATCTTTACATAATCCAGACATTCATGCTGTTGGCCAAGGTCAAGATGTCCTTTTTGCTGTTATTACAACATCATTGTTCATAAATTGTTGGTGTTTGTGTTGGGGTGTTTGCTTACGAAACAATCCAAAGCAAACCCTGAAGTGTTAACGTTAAGATGCGCTTTTATTTTCTTAAATGAACTAGAGTGATTTAAAATCTCAGAGTCAAGCAATTGTAAATCTCAAGCTCTGAGCCAAGATATTATCTTTCAGTGCTTCTGTGAGAAAACCAAAGTGTCCTGCCCTAGACCTTGACATTTTCCCCTCAGAAATGAATGGGAACATTTTCCTTACCGCAGTTGCGTCTTCTGGCTCGAAGTAGAGACTCAGCAGGGGTCTCGCTTTCCGATTACACATTTCCAAGACTTTCATACTTCTAACAGAAAACTGAGTCGTGAACTGATTGATGTTTGTTGAGGTAAAATCTGCGACTCTATTAAATGAAGTTGAGCAAAGAAAGGTCTAAAGACTTTAATCATTTCAGAGCAAATATTTCCAAACTATTTATTCAGCTGAACCCCTTTGACTCCTTGTCCTAACCAACCACGACGCAACACACGATAAAAGGTACCCTTTCCATGTTAATCCCTTTTTGTCCTAATCAGCCGTGACACCCAGATAATCTTAGGTACTAATTATGTGCTTTACTTCATGTTAAAAGCTTCTAACGTGAGTTTGTGATTTGGTTGTGAGTGCAGTGCGCTTGCAGAGACTCCGCCCACACACTCTTCTGATTGGCTGTGATTTGTGATTAATTTGGTTACGAGTGCAGTGCGTTTGCTGAGACTCCGCCCACACACTCTTCTGATTGACTGTGATTAGTGATTGATTTGGTTGCGAGTGCAGTGCGCTTGCTGATACTCCGCCCACACACTCTTCTGATTGGCTGTGATTTGTAATTGATTTGGTTACGAGTGCAGTGCGCTTGCTGAGACTCCGCCCACACACTCTTCTGATTGGCTGTGATTTGTAATTGATTTGGTTACGAGTGCAGTGCGCTTACTGAGACTCCGCCCACACACTCTTCTGATTGGCTGTGATTTGTGAATGATTTTGTTGCGAGTGCAGTGCGCTTGCTGAGACTCCGCCCACACACTCTTCTGATTGGCTGTGATTTGTGATTGATTTGGTTACGAGTGCAGTGCGCTTGCTGATACTCCGCCCACACACTCTTCTGATTGGCTGTGATTTGTGAATGATTTGGTTGCGAGTGCAGTGCGCTTGCTGAGACTCCGCCCACACACTCTTCTGATTGACTGTGATTTGTGATTGATTTGGTTACGAGTGCAGTGCGCTTGCTGAGACTCCGCCCACACACTCTTCTGATTGGCTGTGATTTGTGATTGATTTGGTTACGAGTGCAGTGCGCTTGCTGATACTCCGCCCACACACTCTTCTGATTGGCTGTGATTAGTGAATGATTTGGTTGCGAGTGCAGTGCGCTTGATGAGACTCCGCCCACACACTCTTCTGATTGGCTGTGATTTGTGAATGATTTGGTTGCGAGTGCAGTGCGCTTGCTGAGACTCCGCCCACACACTCTTCTGATTGACTGTGATTAGTGAATGATTTGGTTGCAAGTGCAGTGCGCTTGCTGAGACTCCGCCCACACACTCTTCTGATTGGCTGTGATTAGTGAATGATTTGGTTGCGAGTGCAGTCCGCTTGCTGAGACTCCGCCCACACACTCTTCTGATTGGCTGTGATTAGTGAATGATTTGGTTGCGAGTGCAGTGCGCTTGCTGAGACTCCGCCCACACACTCTTCTGATTGACTGTGATTAGTGAATGATTTGGATGCGAGTACAGTGTGCTTGCTGAGACTCCGCCCACACACTCTTCTGATTGACTGTGATTAGTGAATGATTTGGATGCGAGTACAGTGTGCTTGCTGAGACTCCGCCCACACACTCTTCTGATTGACTGTGATTAGTGAATGATTTGGATGCGAGTGCAGTGTGCTTGCTGAGACTCCACCCACACACTCTTCTGATTGGCTGTGATTTGTGAATGATTAGGTTGCGATTGCAGTGCGCTTGCTGAGACTCCGCCCACACACTCTTCTGATTGACTGTGATTAGTGATTGATTTGGTTGCGAATGCAGTGCTCTAGCTGAGACTCCGCTCACACGCTCTCCTGATTGGCTGTGATTTGTGATTGACTTGGTCACGAGTGCAGTGCGCTGTCAAGTCGAAGTCAGTCGCGGACACTAGCTCTCGGCATCTCGAAAACGCCACGCTGATATTGATCCTCGTTTTATTTCTCCTTTTTTCCCAAAGTCTGCTTGCCATGGTCCGTAATGTTTGAACGAAACAACAACAGCGTGAGCGTGCCGCTAGACGTAACGCAGTTGTCCACGTCTGTCGCCATGGTTACTATGGCAGTATGAGCGGAAACCAGGGATAACGCGGATATTACGTCACTGACAGGCGACAAGTGAACAGGGATGAGCCATTATTTAAAATGTGAATTTTTCTGAAATTAAAAATCTTTGGGAACTTTTGGAATATTATAAGTACACAACTGCAGGAAATATATCACACTGTGTAAGTGATTTTTGTATATTTTATTACAAAAATCGTACACATTGTACCTTTAAGATTTGTAAGTTAATAATTGTATAATTTAACAACACAATTCTAGAATTTATTTTAATTCTACATTTTAATGATTTATCTAATTATAAGCCTTCCATTAGCTCACAAACCCCAGTTTGTGAAACCATGCTCTTAAGTTTTCCTTATTTAAACTAGTTAGTATGTTAGTAAAAGTATTTTTTTTAGTTTTTCTTCCTACTGCCAACATTGACATTATGGCAGAACTCGGTGCAAACTTTCCGAACTGCTCCAGAAGTGATTTGGATCTCCATTTGGCATCTTATTTAGAGAGCTGGTCATAAATGACTCTGCTTGAGGGAAGTCTCACGGTTCAGAAACCAGCAGATTTTGTCATTTCACTCAGACACTGATGGCTGATCATGTGGGAATTTAGGAGAATTTTTGCCCGGTCGAGGGATAAAACGGATGACAATTCAGCAGCCACCAGTCAGGTGGAAAAACAAACTCCTTCCTTTCGGCACCTTAATCGGCACTCATCCCTTGACCTTCTCCCCATTCAGTCATCATTTACTCACCCTTGTGTCGTTTTCTAAACGTGAAACACCACAGGATCATTTTTTTAAAGAAACTTCATAGTGATTACGGTCTGTCAGGGTCCAAAAAGCACCATAAAAGTGTCATAACAGTAAATGCTGCAATGTTCTTTAGAAGGCATGCTAATTTTAAATTCATATCATGCTTAATGTGAGGAACAAACACAAATTCAGGTTTATTGACTGAAAATCATAGTTATAGTATGTCTAAGGTGCAGGTTGGGACTTCAGATGCATTGTAAGTCCAAATGCAATTAATAACAAACCTGATGTGACACATTTTGCATATTATAATAAATAATAACTGAATTTTCTTTAACCCTCTGGTGCTCTTCAGTCATTTTTGACCAAAAAATTTTATAGTTGTTTTTTTTTTTTTTTTTTTTTCATCAGAATGCACTTTCTATGTGAACAACAACAACAACAAAATTATGGACACGATTCGAACAGGTTAAATGGTCCTGAAAAAAAATTGTCACTTGTGCTCCTCGCAGTCAAAAATTTGTGCATTAGAAATGAATGGGAGACTAAATTCATCTAGTGAAAACTTTTGGTACTGCGGCTAAACAAAATCTCACTGAAAGCTAATTTTTTGAGGTATCAGGCTCAAATTTTAAACACAACTTGTTTAGACTTATGGCTTTGATTTTTCTCACAGTTTTGGAGTAAAACATGTTTTTGAAAATATATATTTCATATAAAAATGTATTTCATATTTCAAATTTTTCATATCAATAAACTTAATTTTTTTTTTACTTTTAAGTATACTTTCTGAAAGGTGCAGTGTGTGATTTTTAGCAGCATCTAGTGGTGAGGTTGTGAATTGCAACCAACAGAAGTTAAGGTGGCCGACAGGAAGTGATGTCGTCGTCTGAGACACTAGAGAGCAGCCAGTTAAGCAATGAGTTTTTTTTACAAAGATAAATTAAGAAATGATGTTTACTTTATTATTCAGTAAAACGGTATGTTATTGCGAATATTATTATGTTACTTGTTCATCTTGTGTCAGTGTTTTATTCGCTGACTTTAGCAGCTTCTTATCATGAAGAACAACATAGTGACGAAACGCGTTTGTCCGTTTAGGGCCACTGTAGAAACATGTCAATGTAAGGAGACCCGCAGATAGAAATGGCTCATTCTAAGGTAAAAAAACCCAAAACGGTTCATTATGTAAGGTCTTTATACAACACTGAAAACATAGTTATGTATATTATATTGCATTTCTGTCTACAGATCCTCCTAATTATTACACAGTGCGCCTTTAAAAGATTTTCACTTCAGCAATAATCTGCCAAGTGTCGTCTTTGAAAAGAGATCAAACTTCAGGCTGTTTTCTCTCAAGCATTCAAGATTTACAACAGTTTAAGTTGTAAATTAAATTTTCAGGTCTATGCTAAAAAAGTGAATGAATGGATTATAAATACAGAGTAAATGTAATTTAGTACCATAAAATCCCCTAAAAATACAAAATATTAAATAAAAAACATTATCAAACTAAAATATTGTACATAAATTTCATTGAAATAAAATAAAAAATACATTTCGGTCATTTCGACACGCAAAGAGCACCTTAAAAAATTAACTTCAGGTTTACTCTAAAGGATGTGCCACTTGTATATGAGTTAATAGGTTACTCGTTGGAGAATTTGCAAACATGTTATGTTATTTGTTTGACTTTTTTTGCATTTTAATAATAATACATTGACACATAAACTTCCATGGACCAAAAAAATGTGCTGAAATCTTGAGCCACATGTGAAGGTGAGTCTGTGTCTCTGTTGCCTAGAGCCTTTAACAGGTGTTTAAATTTCACTTTGACAATCACTAGTGAGATTGCTGTGACAGTGAAGCAATTGAAAGTCAATTTCAGCCGGAGTAACACGTCTCTGTCTGAAGATACGGGGCGGGAGGTAATATTGACTTTTCCAACAGCTGCAGATTCATCTCCATAAAAGAACCTGCTGACTGGCACGATGGCCTGATCAGTATACATCATTTTTACAGCTTTGCATATAAAGACGCAGGAAATGAGAAATAGACGTAAATCGCAGTGCAAGTTTGCTATTCAAGAGTTTGTTTAAACAAGACAGAGAGTTCTCAAATGCTAATTTAACATCAAAATGGGATTGCTAAAGTGTTTTGAGTGGTTTTAAATGTGTTTCTATGTGGTTGCAACACCTCTAATTTCATGATTTTTCATGAAGTTTTTCATGATTTTCACACGGTCAGGTCACATATCTGAGATCCGTGAATCATAAATCATTTATTTCAACCTTATCTTTCGTCCTCAAGAAAGTACATCCAGAACATTGACTTGATCTTTTAGGTGATTAAATACAGCACTGAAGTCTCCAGCGGTTAAAAATCTGTGTTTTTGCAGACTTTGGAAAGCGTTATTTCGTTCGGTCTTAAATAAAACAGACAGCAGGTCAACAGCTCTAATGTTGACATTCTTTGAACCTGATATTGTTCGTTAGAATGATGTGTGGAAACGACTTTTCTGGCAATTTGGGCCAATTATGCAGCATGAGCCGTGTCAGTGTGAATCAGCGCTGTGTCGTGTCTCATGATTCAGCTCCAGCGGATCAGATGTTGTTCGTGTGTTTGGTTTGGCTGTTCTGTTCAGAGGCGAATCCCGGTTTTGATAAAACACCTTTGTAGTGTCTTTTTCATAAATTAAAGCCCTATTCAGACGGGACTAGTTTAACATGGAGAAGTGGGGTAGAGTAATTATCACCAGAGCTTCTCTGTGATTTTAGTCCCATCCGAATGTGCATCTCAGTCATCATCACGGACAATGTCAGTAAAGATTACGCGACTTTTACCTTCAGTAAAAAGGTCCGGAAAAATTACCTCAGGTAATACTAATAGAATAGATCCGCTGTAAACATGTACAGTGGATAGTATAAGTGAACACATCCATGCTAAAGTTGACTAAAAAGAGGAATAAAAAATCTTTTGGAAAATGATCTTAATGCCTTAATTTAAAAAATGAGGAAAAATCCAACCTTTAAGGAAACCAATTTTCATTGTGAATGAATAATGTATCGTAAATAAATAAATGTTCTTCCTTAAAATACAGGTTGCATAAGTCAGGACACCCCTATGTTAAATTCCCATAGAGACAGGCAGATTTTAATTTTTAAAGGCCAGTTATTTCATGGATCCAGGATAATATGCATCCTGATAAAGTTCCCTTTAGAGGTGACATTTGACGTTACTCTAACAAGAGGACTCTCGAAGCCGTCCGGTGCGCTGACCTGCATTAATGATGTAGAAAGATTGTCTTGAAGCTCGCAAATGTCTCAAAACATAGTTGAAAATCTCAGGGGAATGTGGGAAAGTGCATTCATATTTTTTTTTTCTTTATGTTAGTCATTTTACTGGAAGATACTCTGTGCAACAAACTGAATATCTGAAGTATCCCACAAACTCTCTTATGCCCTTTTGACCTGACATTCACTTACATAATTTATATTCAACTTTAATGATGAACATGCAACAGAACCAGTCCAAAGGTTGAATTAAAACCAGTTTTCCAGAAGCCAGCGATCACTCCCCTGTCTTCCGTGTTTTGAGCAACTGCTTTGAATAGTCATGATTAAGGAATGCTGAATGAATCTGGTTTGGAGTCAAAAAAACGAGGCAAGTGCAAAGCTTTGGTTAGGATTAAACATAAAATGAAGACTACGTTCCTGAAAGCAGAATATCACATTCCAGTCGTGGGATTTTTGTGAACTTCATGAGCTATAATTCGAAACATGGTCCATTTGTTGTTTGCATATTGCATATTGTGGTTTTGATTCCAGTCATGGAAGAACTCATTATTATGTGGCTTGACTTGGACTCTTTCTCTCAGCACAAGCATTCAGGCACACGAAACCACAAAGAATGTACCTTTGTTATTTTACTATTATGAAACATCAAAAGAACATAAGATCATTAACCCTTAATCAACCTTTGTGTGACTGATAATGGTTTTCAACACATTTCAGGATGAAATAACACATGCACGCTTCAGCAGAGTTAGTTTCATGCCTAAGATGTACCTTGTACGTGTTTTTTTTTTTACAGAGATTTCACATTGTGAAGGCGAGCTGGGAAATTGAACTTTATCTGGGATCTTGGCCAAACCAGAGGAAGAGGAATTATCATATAACAACAAGTTCGCTGATGACTATAATGGACATGGGAAGTAACTGCTTATACTGATACTATGTTACTATAAAAAAAAAGCCATCAAGGTTATTATACAGTTCCTAATTTTCAAATTATTTTAACTATATATTTATTTTACAAGTCAGATTAGTTTTGATTGTTACATCAAAGTTTTTATTTTATGGGCATATTCCTGCATTGTTTTTAATTGTTTCGCGTTGAATACATTGTTAGTAATTGTTGATTTGTCCAGATTCGATTCACTGATTGTCATAACAACAGCAAAGTTTAAGATGGCTTTAATGTGGCATTTTTATTTATGCACACTGAAAACGGCTTAAAACGTAGACGTTTGAAATACTCAAAAGCAAGAAACTGATTATTAAGATTTATGAAAAGGATGCAATTTTACTGAAATGTGTATAGAACAAATAATTGACAAAATATCAATATAGTTTACAGTTAGTTAGATTAGACTCTTTTGACAGATGGTATAATTACTACATTTTATTTTGTTTTATTCTTTTTTAAAGGTTTTGGCTCGTTTTCCAAACACTCCTCGCTATTTTCTTTTCTCTCGAAAATTATGATGATAATGATGTTTTTTTAAATGAACATTAATGACAGACAACAGCAGGAATATTAGGCTGCTGTCACTTTAAGACCGAATGCACAGATCGAATATACTGACACAGATCCTGGTTTCTTTCGCAACGGTTCACTTGTGACATTACAGAGAGAATACTTGCCGACACGGGTATTTTGACATAATTTTGTGTGTATGTGTCCGTTCAAGCACAAGAAAACGAGAAAGAGGAATCAATTCGTTGTTCAAACGCTGTCTGAAACGCTCTCTCTCTCTCTTTCGCTCTACGTGCAACAAAACATGATTTTCGCCTCTTCTTCCGCGTTTAAAATCGTTTGAATGTGTAAATTGGCAAGACAAAATACGTCCAAATACTAAACTTTCATGAAATTGACTTTAATTTTCAACAAACTTTAATTTATGACTTAGCAGTTAATCCATGAATCACATGTATTTCGAACCTTGGGGCCTGGTCCGTACGGATCAACTGCGATCCATTGCACCTCTAATAATTTATGAACACACTTATCATCATAATTTGTTATTTTACCAGAAATGAAGTAAAATCCAACTCGAGTAAGTAAACCTGTCCCTCCCCAAAAATGTTGGTACTCAAAAGCGCTTCCCTCCACGTTTCTGTTGTGTATCGTTTATTTTTACCACGCATGCGCACCTATATATATATATATATATAGCTAAAATAAATTAGCATTCCTTTCAAAAGACGGCAAATCCTGGACCTTTTCTGCCATCTAAATCCAATCAGAACAAAGACGTGAACAACGGTGAATTTGCTCCATTGTACGTCACCATCTGTTTCAAAAGGATTCAACTTTGAAAGGACTAAGCCTAGAAGGTTTTTCATCATTGACACAAAACAGATGAGAAGCACAAGGAACATCAATAAATCAGCTTGAATCCGGCCTGTAGCGTTTGCACACGTGTTATAGGTGAAAAGGACACCGCTTTGGCAAAACCAGCGAGTTGATTAACAGTGCAGGAATCCACACAGAAGGAAAGACCGGGAGAGATTCCAGGAGAGCTGAAACTGAATTCACACACACACACACACACACACACGCGCACACACACACACACACACACACACACACACCGGGAGAGATTCCAGGAGAGCTGAAACTGAATTCACACACACACACACACACACACACACACACACACATACACACACACACACACACACACACACACACACACCGGGAGAGATTCCAGGAGAGCTGAAACTGAATTCACACACACACACACACACGCGCACACACACACACACCGGGAGAGATTCCAGGAGAGCTGAAACTGAATTCACACACACACACACACACACACCGGGAGAGATTCCAAGAGAGCTGAAACTGAATTCACACACACACACACACACACACACACACACACACACCGGGAGAGATTCCAAGAGAGCTGAAACTGAATTCACACACACACACACACACACACACACACACACACACACACACACACACACACCAGGAGAGATTCCAAGAGAGCGAAAAACTGAATTCACACACACACACACACACACACACACCAGGAGAGATTCCAAGAGAGCTGAAGCTGAATTCACACACACACACACACACACACACACACACTGACGATCAGAGATGTTTCAACATCCTGACACCCAAAGATTTCACATGTGTTTATTCTAAACCGCTTTGTGAACTGCAGAAATGGGTACAAGGAGTGAAAAGAGGACAGGAAATATTAGAGACTAATCAAACGCTCAACTATAGATAAAGATTTTTCATTTAATTTACTTAAAGATAACAATTCAGTCACCCTTTTGACTTTCTTTCTGCCTTGAATGACAAACATAAGATGCAGTTTTTGATGCATAAAAAGCAGCATAACAGTATCGTACAGTAGTGCATTTGACCTGTGGATATTTGAACTCGTATAACTTCATGGTCACGACAGACGGGATTTAAACTTTGTCGGGTTGGTTTAGTTTGGTGTAAAGAGGATAAACTTACCAAGCACAATGTTCTCTCTCCATTCCTGATTTCTAACACACACTCACAGCGTTCGGCTTCAGAGCAGAAACTAAAGCTGATGTTCTCCGTGTGTTTTCCGTCGTCTCCGGTCGTCTTCATATGTACATTACACAAGCTTATTTCGTCCACTAGATCGAAATATCTGAAAAAGCCCATATTTAACAGTCCATAGACCCTCCCCTCAAAGAAATCAGGACAGAAGTGGTTGAAAGTGGAAAAAAAAGAGAACCTAAGTGCAGTTTATTTAAAATAACGTGAACAAACATAAAACAAAAGCATGGCGTGGCGGGGCATGAACTTAGAACAAGACACAAACATGAACATGAACATAAACTTTAACTGTTAAAATCAACCACAAATGTTGATGTTGGTTGGGGACATTTCCTTTTATATTTAACAATATTATTACAACATTATTTTCCTGTTATCTCTGTAAAGCTGCTTTGAAACAATCTGTATTGTAAAAAGCGCTATATATAAATAAAGGTGACTTGACTTGACTGACAATGAACCAATGACAACACAGACAAGGGAACACCTGGCAGGATCACATGACTATGACAGATGATCACATGACAGACATGAAACAAAGACATAAAACAAGACAAGACGTTACAACGGGAATGTGTCTCCCTCGTCTACTTGTGATCCGAACGATCAAAACGAATCTTAATACCAGCCTAACAGGGCCTAAACTGAGCAAAATAATGACACTATTATCTTCTGTATCTGCTTTACAGCCTCATTTCATCATGGATTCAATTTACAACTTTAATCTGCTTTAAAACGATCTGTCTTGTATAAAGCGCTTTATAAATAAATAAAGACTTGACTTAAACTTTTGTTCCCTACAGGTCCTCTTCGTGACCCGAGGAGTATTTATCTGGTTTAAGTACTGTAATGTTGGAACAACATACAAAACAACAACATGCGTTAAGCAACACACACTTGAACAGAAAGCATGCTTACATCTTAAATAAAAACACGGTAATTTATTACTTCGAATTTCTAATGAACACTAAAACGAATTGTTGGAAAGCCACAGCCATAAAAAGAAATCTGGACTGAAAATCTGAACGAAATGACATAAAAACGCCACCCGAGTGAAGCTCTGAGACAGCGCAGATAAATCGTGCACGGATGACACGCCACATGAGAGTCTGATTCACTGAAGTGTTCTTCTGAAAAGCTTGACATTCACTTGGCCTATTTA
Organism: Gila orcuttii; assembly: GCA_026230005.1. Classification (NCBI taxonomy): domain Eukaryota; kingdom Metazoa; phylum Chordata; class Actinopteri; order Cypriniformes; family Leuciscidae; genus Gila; species Gila orcuttii. The sequence continues at coordinate 3,278,099 of JAPDVR010000025.1, forward strand.
GTTCCTCAGAACCACGACCTCCAGTCGCCCGGTGCATTGGTTTTCTACAGAATAGAGATCATTAAGTCTTGTTTTCAACTCTCACGTCACTGTTAATTCCCCAATCGAACCCTTAAGTGGGGTCGGGTTCACCCGCACAGACCACAGGCCTGAAATCCACAGTCCTGGCTGAAGACGTGTGACGTGTGACGGAACAAAGAGGTCAAATCCTCGGGTCTGGTCACAGAGATCAAACCCATTTCAGCAGCTAGAAAATAATAAAACAGCAGGAGTCGTGCATTTAGACATGCAGAGATTTAGCTCAGTTAAAGGGATAGTACACCCAAAAATGAAAATTAGCCTATGATGGATGCACTTTTATGATGGATAGATGCACTTTTATGATGCACTTTTATCATTTTTATTTATTTATTTTATTTGTTCATTTGAAAAGGGACAATGTACACTGATCAACATTCAAAACAAATGTAAGCGCACCCGAGTTAGCCACAGGCTTTGCACTTTTATATGGATAGATGCACTTTTATATGGATAGATGCACTTTTATGATGGATAGATGCACTTTATGATGGATAGATGCACTTTTATGATGGATAGATGCACTTTTATGATGATAGATGCACTTTTATGATGGATAGATGCACTTTTATGATGATAGATGCACTTTATGATGGACAGATGCACTTTATGATGGACAGATGCACTTTTATGATGGATAGATGCACTTTTATGATGGATAGATGCACTTTTATGATAGATAGATAGATGCACTTTTATGATGGATAGATACACTTTTATGGACTTTAAAACAGAAACGGCCATTCACTGCCATTATAAAGCTTGAAAGAGCCAGGACATTTTTTAACTCTGATTGTATTCGTCTGAAAGAAGAAAGTCATATACATCTGAGTGTATATGACTTGAGGGTGAGTGAATCATGGGCTAATTTTAGTTGCATTCAAAAGTACATGCAACTAACCTCCAACCAAATCATAATCCATGTAGTTGCTTAATATTACTCAGTAATAAAAACTTAAATATATAATTACACTGTAACAATGACACTGAAAATAATGTGTAACCCACTTTACAATAGATACAGACGGTTGTCTGGGAACGCCCCCGGGAACGCCCCGTCACGTGATGTGAATTTAGCCCGTGGGGGAAAACATTGCCTTGGCGCTCATTGAAATACACGCGACAATCATGCCGAAGAGGTGGTGTGTCGTTTTCTATACCGCCAATAAACAAACAAATTATGAATTGAAGTTCTACGTCCTTCCTAATAAACACACAGAACCGGAAAGGAGGACAAAATGGCTACAAGCAATAAATAGTAGGCTATTGTACTTCTGTGATGTTCTGTAATACCTCTATAGTAGGCTACTTCTATAGTATGTCCCAAAATACTATAGTATTCCTATAGGATTACTACAATATTTTGTCCTAAAATACTACAAGATTCCTATAGTTAGCGTTATCAGATGAAGGCTCGCTTGATAGGCCAATCACTACGGTCTACACTCAATACACACTGCAGTCTGTGAGTTAGGGATCACTGTCAGCACAGTCCCTCGTACTACTGAACACCGTTTTACAAAAGGATTAATAGTTTGGAGTGAAGCATACGTACAATTGGTAAGTGACAAGGTTTTATGGAGTTATAGTATGCAACATATACGAAAGTTGATTGAGTTATAGGCTAATGTTACCGCTTCAGCTACCGCGATGTCTTGTCTGGAGATTCAACCAGATAGCAAAATATGTCTGGAAACGACACCTCCGGCCATTTGTTTGGGTCATTGATCCAGTTTTGAATTAAATTTGGGCAATCATAAAGTATTGCAGTTAATTTTGCAATGTACCGTTCCCGGTCGGAAGGCGTCAATGACATGAAATACGACATTTTGTCATTCAAATACACACGACGTTCGCGGTGTTTTCCCCCACGCCGACCACGCCCCCAACTATGACTAGTTGCCGACTGTATCTATAAGGTTCATTAGTTACCATTAATGTATTAACTAACATGAGCAATACATTTGTTACAGTATTTATTAGTCTTTGTTAATGTTAGTTAATAAAAATACAGCTGTTCATTGTTTGTTCATGTTAGTTCACAGTGCATTAACTAATGTTAACAAATACAACCTTTGATTTCCATAATGTATTAAATGAATATTAACTAAGATTAATAAATGCTGAAGAAGTATTGTTGATTCATAGTTCATGTTAACTAAGGTAGTTAACTAATGTTAACTAAGGAACCTTATTGTAAAGTGTTACTAATAAACCTCAAAATGCACCATTTGGATAGTCGAAGTCAGAGTGAGAGAGATAAAAGTTACGAGTCAAAGACAGTGGGTCGAATGCACTGAATAATTGTGCCACAGTGAATTCCTTCCAGTGTATTTTAATTGTCTGAAGAGGTTTGGAGAAGCACAAGAGGTTTGTAATCGTGCGCCTGAGGGTCTGTATCAGCTGACGAACGGTGATAAAAGCCTGCCAGTACTCATGATATCAGACCAGTGGCTACATTTACATGCACAACTTTTGTTTCAATCAGACTGAATTCATTCCGATTGATGAATCTGAATGTAGTGTTTACATGAACGCTAAACATGTGATCATGATGTGCGCGTTATCACAAGCTTCAAATCAGAATTTATTTTTTGATATGCACACTGCACGAATATACAGTTTCCCGCTGTTTGCGCATAATAATTATTCTCCTACATTGGTTCTTTATTTGTTTTAAACAGCAAAACTTAATATTTATCCATTTCTGGTCATAATTATGAGATAATGAGCATATGAACCGTTGTGCCGCTGCTTATATTGATCACGCAGTAAAAATGCCCCAAACCAGTAATCTGTGGATGAGAGTCTAAACGAGGACTGGTGCCTGGTGGGCCATTGTCCTGCTCCACTTCACACACACACACACACACACACACACACACAGACACACACACACAGACAGACAGACAGTGAAAGGAGGATTATAGAAAGACGGGAAGCTCATTTGTATGACACTTTATTCAACAGAAGAACAGCTCGTTCAGCGCGTCACATGTCATTTCTACGTCATTGCACATGCGCAGTCCTTTCAGTTTCAGTTTTCAATCTGATCAATGGTTTACATCAGTGGTCTCTAACTCAATTCCTGGAGGGCCACAGCTCTGCACAGTTTCTAGCAATCCTGAAGACCTTGATTAGCTGGATCAGGTGTGTTTGATTACGGTTGGAGCAAAACTGTGCAGAGCTCTGGCCCTCCAGGAATTGAGTTTGAGACCACTGGTTTACATGTTCTCGCGATCGGATTAGAAAAAGAATATACCGGCCCTTTCAATCCGATCGAAATTTCATTCGGATCGAGCTCAATCGGATTGAATAAAGCGTTTACATGAAGGCTTTTCAGTCCGTTTGAGCCGTCAATCCGATTACTAATGGATTATTTGGTTGCATGTAAACATAGCCACGAGGGACGTTTATTCACACTTTTCCATGCAAGTCTGATATTATAGAGTAGTACTTCTCTAAATCAGGAGGGAATTCAATCCGGACCCGCCTCCATTTCGTATTTCAAGAGCACTAATTGTGTGTAAGGGATTAAAAGTGTGGATTTCCTACTTTGATAAACGCATATTAAAATCATTTGTTTAGTTTTTATGTCTTTTTTGAGATGGTCCGAAATTTAAGCGAAGGCGAGATATTTAAAGCTTTCCTCCATGATTTAGCTGCCATGACATCCTCGGGCGCGGCGCGACGCGACACGTCACCGAAGTCAGCGTTTGAATGGGTGTGGAGGATGTCATTGACCAAGAAAAGAAAAGTTGACGGAAGAAAATAGTTTTCAAAGATGATTGGATCATTGGACAGAGAGGTATGCGTTCATTTTGCCCCGATCCAGCACGAAGCCATTCTGTTTGATTTGTAACGAGACTTATTTGTAACTAAAAACTTATTATTTTCATAAAATGAGTGTTGATTTGTTATGCATGTTTATTAAAAACAAGTTTGGTAACAACCAATAGTTCCGGACCTTTGACATTGATGAAAATTCAGATTTGGACCTTTGAATGTAGACTTTGAGAACCCTGTTATAGAGGAACTAATGTATTTAATGAAGAAAGTGTAAAATCACAGCTCCAAAAAGCGGAGTGTTTGATTCCAAGCCCAAGCTTAAGTTGTTCTATATGGTTGTTGTTGTTGTTGTTCTTAGTGTTTCCTAGTTTTCTGGGTAGTTTTCCGGTTGAATAGGTTAAAGACCCTCCAGCCCCCACGGGTGAGCAGTTAAAGGCAGTCCTGCAGGGCTGAACACGTATAAATGTCTTGAAAGTTTAATTCTACACCAAACAGCAGCTTCTGGATGGAGGGACACGGGCTCCCATATGCTAATCCTGTCGGCGAGGTCGCGACCAGATGTTTGCTGTGTGTGTGTGTGTGTGTGTGTGAGAGAGGTGAGAGAGAGAGAGAGAGCATGTTTCCGTATGTTCTAACGGGGGCTGAAATGTAAACAGAACTGGTTTCTATTATAGGCGAGTTTAGTCCTAAAATAGCAGACATCCGTCCTATAGTTCAGTGCGAGAGTTCAGAGGGAACCCAGGAAAGATCAGGGTGGCCTGGGGTTGAAGAACAAGACGTCGCTCCTTCCCTTCATTTCTTCCAAATGGACATTGATAACAATCATCATTTCACAATGATCTGAAGCCAGTGTTGGGGAAGTTACTAACTAAAATTAGCCTTTCCAGTAACAAAACAATTTTCCTCAGTTGACTCATTTTTGTGTGTTGGTTGGTTTGTTTTAATGAACAAATTCAGGTGTTCATTGTTCAGGTGGTTCATTTTTGGTTATATATTAGGGCTGTCAAATTGATTAATCACATCTAACATAAAAGTTTGTGTTGTATATATATATATATATATATATATACACACACACACGTACACACACATGTATGCGATTAATCAACTATATACAATATATATATATATATATATATATATACACACACACACACATATTTCCAAATTAAATATATATATTTTTTGTATATTGTGAAAATGAAATAATGTTCAAAATAAATAAGGCTGGCAAGACATTTTATATATTTTTTATTATTTTATGTTTAAACTAAACTTATTTGTGAAATTATTGAACTTATTTAGAAACATTCTAAGGAAATATATATTTCAAGCATTTCACAGCATACATATTAAATATATCTTGGCCAGAACACAAATGTGTTCACCAGTCCCTACTGCTGTTTTATTTTATTCAGTGTTATTTATTTGAGTTGTGTTTTGTGTAAATGTGTCTGTTCAATATACTGCTGTTAGCCTAATCGAGATCCTCATTGATTTTGTGCCAGAATTTATTTTTATTCATTTACTTTTTGTCTAGTAGTTTGGATAACTACTTTTCACTTCACTGACAAGTAGCTGTAGTTTGTCCATCTAGTTTTCGCCAATGTTGATTGGGTAACACTTTACAATAAGGGTCATTAGTTAACATTAGTTAATGTTTTAACTAACATGAACTAAACATGAGCAATACATTTGTTACTGTATTTGTTAATCTTTACAGTAACATTTGTTACTGTATTTTTATTAACGTTATTAATAAAATTACTCATTCATTGTTTGTTCATGTTAGTTCACATTGCATTAACTAATGTTAACAAGATTTTAATAATGTATTAGTAAATGTTGAAATTAACATGATCAAAGATTAATAAATGCAGTTCATTAGTAGTTCATGTTAACTAATGAACCTTATTGTAAAGTGTTACCGTTGATTGTTTGGAAGAAACGGGTCCGTGATCAGAACAAAAGGTCAGTTTGAAGCAGATATGATGCCGAATGCCAAGGAGAGACCCATGTATCCCATAATCCCCCTGAGTCCCAATCAGAGATGACTTTCACATGACACTTTACATGCAGGAGTCAGTTCTCCATCGGGCCGAATCATCATCCCTTCATCCAAGAGCTGTGGGGGGTTTAAAGACTGTTTTACTTGGAACTTGTTCACGGAAAAGCCTCCCATTAAGTACTTTGTGAAAGATTCTTCTCAAAACCCTATAATGATTTATGTGCTCGTCAAGTCTTGAATGTAATTTTAAGTGGGATAAACAGAAAAAAAGCTTCTTGGTTTTAAGTAATCTTTGGAATCTGAACACGAATTGAGTTCTTGGCTTTCAGTCTCACCGGATTGTTGTGATTCCCTGTCCATTAGAGTTTCCTTTGGTCTGAAAACAGTGGGAAAACAATGTCTCGGGATACAGTGCATTTGAGGATGTTAAAAAAAGAAAAAGAAGAATGTTAAAGTATCAATATCACAGAAGCATCATTTGTTGATTTCAAAGGTTAAGGACTGGAAAAATACATGTGGGCTTTTGGTTTTTGTAATCCAAAACATTCACATTTAATAAAATTAAATACAACTGCACATATATTAAGGCCCAACATGTGGAGGTTAAAATACACTCATATCCCAGTGTAAGAGTCAAGTAATAAACCACTGGTGGTTGATCCACTGAAATGTATAATCCTTGTGATAAAACATTGATTTGTTTGTTTGAACATCTTGACACAGCAACACAATGGTGTTGTTTTGGGGGCGGGACCATCTGTTGATCGACCAATGGCAGACGTGGTGAGTGTTTGAAAACCTGCTTGACAGCAGTTCTTATTTTTACACTTCTGTTCTTCATCTTTAAAAATGATCCTCTACTTCCAACCGTAAACCTGCTTCATTGCCAGATGCTCAAAAGAAACAAAAAATAATGTGCTCATCAGTGATTATATCATTGACTCTCAACACCGTCCAGCCCTGATTAACTGTGTTCATCTCTCATGGTTTTGTCATATTCACGTCATCACACACACACATCACGTCGAAATGAGATTTCTAGATTTCCATGTTGGACGTCCAATGTCAGCTGGGAATCTTCTGCACTTTTCCAAGTAGAAAATTGGAAATTTCAACTTTGTGATTTGACTGGGGACACTTAATTTAATATTCAACAATATTATTAATCTGCCTGCATTGACACCATTATATAAGAACTGAACTGAGCTGGACGATGACATCACGGTTTTCTCCAGAGCGGCTATATATATATATATATATATATATATATACATATATATATACATATATGTAAATGAACTAAATTAAATTTTTTTTTTTTTTACAACAAAAATGAAACATCACTGAAGTTACTTAAGCTGTGATTGTGACGCTATTTTCTTCTGGAAACTTACTTTGTTGCATTATTTTCCTGTTATTTTTGTAAAGCTGCTTTAAAACAATCTGTATTGTAAAAAGAGTTATATAAATAAAGGTGACTTGACTAGAATGCAATATGACACTAAAATCCCCTTAATGTTAATTATACGAAAGCCATTGCAAAAATGGTTCTGAAAACCACCTGCTTTGATAGTTTATATCTAATGCAATGACCGTCTTAAACATGATTTGTGTGTCCAAAACATTTTTTAGGCCACATATGTTTAGAACTAATGAAAAAATCGAATGTTTGTATTTCAAGTTACATTTAATATATTGCTTAGTTAAAGTTGTTGAGAATTTCAAGCACAATTCCACATAAAACCAAGTTCATATTTTAAAAATACATGTCTCAGAGTTCAGAAATAGTTCAAGAAATTAAAGCTATTTAAATGTCATGCACAAACGGGTTTGCTTTGATTTATAGTATCTGTACATGATAAGCAAATACAGACTAAATCAGACCTGATCCTTCAGTATTTGACATCAAGTTTGGGCATCACTAAAAAATGCTTTGAACTTATTTCCCATAATGTTTTATGTATCTTTGGATTATTTTCACATGTGGCTGTCTAATATCAGGTGTCAGTCACAGAGTTACATAACTGTTCATATGCATACACATAAGTACATGTTATATAAGGTCCATATCCGTTTGAGGTCAGTAAAATCTGAATCTTTGTTTGTGAAGTTGTGCGTATATCACAAAATGAGCCGGTATTTAATAGATATATAAAACTTATATAACTGACTCATTTTTGAATAGCGTTTTATGAGTCTCATAAAAGTCCACATTGGATTTTTGATATTAATTTGAAACACACTTGCTTTTGCAGGTTATCAAACCAGCGTTCATAATTAAAAATAAAATCCCATTCGTTTTCACCATAGAGAAATAGATTTTTAACAATAATGTATACAGTTTTTAGCTTTGAGGTTAACTGATTTTATATATATATATATATATATATATATATATATATATATATATATATATATATATATATACAGGTCCTTCTCAAAAAATTAGCATATTGTGATAAAGTTCATTATTTTCCATAATGTAATGATAAAAATGTAACTTTCATATATTTTAAATTCATTGCACACCAACTGAAATATTTCAGGTCTTTTATTGTTTTAATACTGATGATTTTGGCATACAGCTCATGAAAACCCAAAATTCCTATCTCAAAAAATTAGCATATCATGAAAAGGTTCTCTAAACGAGTTATTAACCTAATCATCTGAATCAACTAATTAACTCTAAACACCTGCAAAAGATTCCTGAGGCTTTTAAAAACTCCAAGCCTGTTTCATTACTCAAAACCGCAATCATGGGTAAGACTGCCGACCTGACTGCTGTCCAGAAGGCCATCATTGACACCCTCAAGCAAGAGGGTAAGACACAGAAAGAAATTGCGGCGTGGCATGGAGGCAATCAGCCTGTGGCACTGCTGAGGTGTTATGGAGGCCCAGGATGCTTCGATAGCGGCCTTAAGCTCATCCAGAGTGTTGGGTCTTGCGTCTCTCAACTTTCTCTTCACAATATCCCACAGATTCTCTATGGGGTTCAGGTCAGGAGAGTTGGCAGGCCAATTGAGCACAGTAATACCATGGTCAGTAAACCATTTACCAGTGGTTTTGGCACTGTGAGCAGGTGCCAGGTCGTGCTGAAAAATGAAATCAGATGGAAGCATGAAGTGCTCCAAAATCTCCTGATAGCTAGCTCCATTGACCCTGCCCTTGATAAAACACAGTGGACCAACACCAGCAGCTGACATGGCACCCCAGACCATCACTGACTGTGGGTACTTGACACTGGACTTCAGGCCTTTTGGCATTTCCTTCTCCCCAGTCTTCCTCCAGACTCTGGCACCTTGATTTCCGAATGACATGCAAAACTGAGCAACAGTCCAGTGCTGCTTCTCTGTAGCCCAGGTCAGGCGCTTCTGCCGCTGTTTCTGGTTCAAAAGTGGCTTGACCTGGGGAATGCGGCACCTGTAGCCCATTTCCTGCACACGCCTGTGCACGGTGGCTCTGGATGTTTCTACTCCAGACTCAGTCCACTGCTTCCGCAGGTCCCCAAGGTCTGGAATCGGTCCTTCTCCACAATCTTCCTCAGGGTCCGGTCACCTCTTCTCGTTGTGCAGCGTTTTTTGCCACACTTTTTCCTTCCCACAGACTTCCCACTGAGGTGCCTTGATACAGCACTCTGGGAACAGCCTATTTGTTCAGAAATTTCTTTCTGTGTCTTACCCTCTTGCTTGAGGGTGTCAATGATGGCCTTCTGGACAGCAGTCAGGTCGGCAGTCTTACCCATGATTGCGGTTTTGAGTAATGAAACAGGCTGGGAGTTTTTAAAAGCCTCAGGAATCTTTTGCAGGTGTTTAGAGTTGATTAGTTGATTCAGATGATTAGGTTAATAGCTCGTTTACAGAACCTTTTCATTATATGCTAATTTTTTGAGATAGGAATTTTGGGTTTTCATGAGCTGTATGCCAAAATCATCAGTATTAAAACAATAAAAGACCTGAAATATTTCAGTTGGTGTGCAATGAATCAAAAATATATGAAAGTTTAATTTTTATCATTACATTATGGAAAATAATTAACTTTATCACAATATGCTAATTTTTTGAGAAGGACCTGTATATATATATATATATATATACTGTATGTATTATAGTATAGAATAAGTTAATCAAATCTCTCTATGCTATTTATGGTGATTTATAGAATATGCATTTCATTTCCTTGTAAAAGATTAATAAATCTTATACTCTAAAAAATGCTGTAAAAAACTATTTTCACTCATTAATTGCTTGTAAATTTTATGAATGATTGCAAAGAAATGGCAAGTAAGAAATGGAATTAATAGTGAAATTGAATAGTGAACTTTGAATCGAAATTTAATTGTTTTAAGATTTGTTTAGAATTAGAATTTTTTTAGAATAGTATGAAAAATACTTCATTAAATACTATATTGCATTCATAAAAATATGTAATTAATTCTGGCATTACATTTCAGAATAGAGTGTTGATGGTGTAAAGATGTTTAGAGATTCGCAATGTTGCTCAATACCGTTTATTTTTCGCACCTGACTTTCATTAAAATAGTGTAAGAGCCGGTTTACACCGTAACATGATAATCAAGTCCGTTCACTTCGAGGTGAACATTACACCAGCCGGATCTGGATTTTTGTCATTCATTTTTTATTAGACTGTCTGGATCTTGACAGTAGAAAAACAAGTTTTCAGCTGCAAACTCTTGAAATCACTATAGAAACAGATTATGATCTACAGAGTTTCCCATGTTTCCCTTCCTAAGAGTTTCTGATTTTCCAGCACACATTCCCACAGAAAAGAGAAATGACAAAAATATGTGTAAGAGGAGGAAGAGTGTGTGTGTAAGAGGAGGAAGAGTGTGTGTGTAAGAGGAGGAAGAGTGTGTGTGTGTAAGAGGAGGAAGAGTGTGTGCGTGTGTGTAAGAGGAGGAAGAGTGTGTGTGTGTGTAAGAGGAGGAAGAGTGTGTGTGTGTGTGTGTAAGAGGAGGAAGAGTAAGAGGAGGAAGAGTGTGTGTGTAAGAGGAGGAAGAGTGTGTGTGTGTGTGTAAGAGGAGGAAGAGTGTGTGTGTGTGTATGTGTGAGTGTGTGTGTGTGTGTAAGAGGAGGAAGAGTGCGTGTGTAAGAGGAGGAAGAGTGTGTGTGTAAGAGGAGGAAGAGTGTGTGTGTGTGTGTGTGTGTGTGTGTGTGTGTGTGTGTGTAAGAGGAGGAAGAGTGTGTGTGTGTAAGAGGAGGAAGAGTATGTGTGTAAGAGGAGGAAGAGTGTGTGTGTAAGAGGAGGAAGAGTATGTGTGTAAGAGGAGGAAGAGTGCGTGTGTAAGAGGAGGAAGAGTGTGTGTGTGTAAAAGGAGGAAGAGTGTGTGTGTGTGTGTGTGTGTGTGTGTGTGTGGTGTGTAAGAGGAGGAAGAGTGTGTGTGTGAGGAGGAAGAGTGTGTGTGTAAGAGGAGGAAGAGTGTGTGTGTGTAAGAGGAGGAAGAGAGTGTGTGTGTGTGTGTGTGTGTGTGTGTCTGTGTGTGTGTGTGTGTGTGTGTTTGTGTAAGAGGAGGAAGAGTGTGTGTGTAAGAAAAGGAAGAATGTGTGTGTAAGAGGAGGAAGAGTGTGTGTGTGTGTGTGTGTGTGTGTGTGTGTGTGTGTGTGTGTGTAAGAGGAGGAAGAGTGTGTGTGTAAGAGGAGGAAGAGAGAGAGAGAGTGTGTGTGTGTGTGTGTGTGTGTGTGTGTGTGTGTGTAAGAGGAGGAAGAGAGAGAGAGTGCGTGTGTGTGTGTGTGTGTGTAAGAGAAGGAAGAGTGTGTGTGTGTGTGTTTGTGTGTGTGTGTAAGAGGAGGAAGAGTGTGTGTGTAAGAGGAGGAAGAGTGTGTGTGTAAGAGGAGGAAGAGTGTGTGTGTGTAAGAGGAGGAAGAGTGTGTGCGTGTGTGTAAGAGGAGGAAGAGTGTGTGTGTGTGTGTAAGAGGAGGAAGAGTGTGTGTGTGTGTGTGTGTGTAAGAGGAGGAAGAGTAAGAGGAGGAAGAGTGTGTGTGTGTGTGAGGAGGAAGAGTGTGTGTGTGTGTGTGTGTGTGTGTAAGAGGAGGAAGAGTGTGTGTGTGTGTGTGTATGTGTGAGTGTGTGTGTGTGTGTGTAAGAGGAGGAAGAGTGCGTGTGTAAGAGGCGGAAGAGTCCGTGTGTAAGAGGAGGAAGAGTGTATGTGTAAGAGGAGGAAGAGTGTGTGTGTAAGAGGAGGAAGAGTGTGTGTGTGTGTAAGAGGAGGAAGAGTGTGTGTGTAAGAGGAGGAAGAGTGTGTGTGTAAGAGGAGGAAGAGTGCGTGTGTAAGAGAAGGAAGAGTGTGTGTGTGTGTAAGAGGAGGAAGAGTGTGTGTGTGTGTAAGAGGAGGAAGAGTGTGTGTGTGTGTGTGTGTGTGTGTGTGTGTGTGTGTGTAAGAGGAGGAAGAGTATGTGTGTAAGAGGAGGAAGAGTGTGTGTGTAAGAGAAGGAAGAGTGTGTGTGTGTGTGTTTGTGTGTGTGTGTAAGAGGAGGAAGAGTGTGTGTGTAAGAGGAGGAAGAGTGCGTGTGTAAGAGGAGGAAGAGTGTGTGTGTGTAAAAGGAGGAAGAGTGTGTGTGTGTGTGTGTGTGTGAGGAGGAAGAGTGTGTGTGTAAGAGGAGGAAGAGTGTGTGTGTGTGTGTAAGAGGAGGAAGAGAGGGTGTGTGTGTCTGTGTGTGTGTGTGTGTGTGTGTGTGTGTGTGTGTGTGTGTGTTTGTGTAAGAGGAGGAAGAGTGTGTGTGTAAGAAAAGGAAGAATGTGTGTGTAAGAGGAGGAAGAGTGTGTGTGTGTGTGTGTGTGTGTGTGTGTGTAAGAGGAGGAAGAGTGTGTGTGTAAGAGGAGGAAGAGAGAGAGAGAGAGTGTGTGTGTGTGTGTGTGTGTGTGTGTGTGTGTGTGTGTGTGTGTGTGTGTGTGTGTGTGTGTGTGTGTGTGTGTAAGAGGAGGAAGAGTGTGTGTGTGTGTGTGTGTGTGTGTGTGTAAGAGGAGGAAGAGTGTGTGTGTAAGAGGAGGAAGAGTGTGTGTGTAAGAGGAGGAAGAGTGTGTGTGTAAGAGGAGGAAGAGAGAGAGAGTGTGTGTGTGTGTGTGTGTGTGTGTAAGAGGAGGAAGAGTGTGTGTGTGTGTGTGTGTAAGAGGAGGAAGAGTGTGTGTGTGTGTGTGTGTAAGAGGAGGAAGAGTGTGTGTGTAAGAGGAGGAAGAGTGTGTGTGTAAGAAAAGGAAGAATGTGTGTGTAAGAGGAGGAAGAGTGTGTGTGTGTGTGTGTGTGTGTGTGTGTGTGTGTGTGTGTGTGTGTGTAAGAGGAGGAAGAGTGTGTGTGTAAGAGGAGGAAGAGAGAGAGAGAGTGTGTGTGTGTGTGTGTGTGTGTGTGTGTGTGTGTGTGTGTGTGTGTGTGTGTGTGTGTGTGTGTGTGTGTGTGTGTGTGTAAGAGGAGCAAGAGTGTGTGTGTGTGTGTGTGTGTGTGTGTGTGTAAGAGGAGGAAGAGTGTGTGTGTAAGAGGAGGAAGAGTGTGTGTGTAAGAGGAGGAAGAGTGTGTGTGTAAGAGGAGGAAGAGAGAGAGAGTGTGTGTGTGTGTGTGTGTAAGAGGAGGAAGAGTGTGTGTGTGTGTGTGTGTAAGAGGAGGAAGAGTGTGTGTGTGTGTGTGTGTGTGTGTGTAAGAGGAGGAAGAGTGTGTGTGTAAGAGGAGGAAGAGTGTGTGTGTAAGAGGAGGAAGAGAGAGAGTGTGTGAGTGTGTGTGTGTGTGTGTGTGTGTGTGTGTGTGTGTGTGTGTGTGTGTGTGTGTGTGTGTTAGATGAAGTTGCACATGAAGAACAGTAGCTTTCTTGTTAATGTAACTGGTTTGTGACAAATAGCCGTATCAAATTCTGGAATATTGAATTGCACAAAAATATTTTTCTCTCTTTCTCGTTGTGTAACTATAGGGCCAGGGGTCGCCGTTAGAGCTCGATTCGACAGGCTATGCAGGGTGAACCATGAGCCCACCAGCGGTGAGAGTACAAGAAATTGTTTTATTGAATTTATTTGCTTTTGTAAATATCATTTGCATCTGCATGGCAAACGTCTTGTAGTGATTCTTTAGCGTCACGCTGACGGTTTTATGTAGTTATTCACTGTATTGAAGCCAAACACGAGCTGGACGCTGCAGTTTGGTCGGCTATGAGAATTAAACTATTTATCGAAGAGGATAAATAAGTGCGAAATTCTCCGAAAATTTCTATTAAAAAAAACTTGGTGAAAGGGTGTTAAAACAATCAATTCAAACACAAGATGCATGTGGGATCTGAATGTGTGCATGTATGTGTCATACTTTACTCTGTATATTTTAAATATAATCAGAAATTCATGAGATAAAGTAGAAAATTACTTTTTCCAACTAAAAAAATCCCACAAATTAGTTTGGTATCATATACTGTCCACTGTTCTGTAATCAACATTATTGATGATGACATTAATGATGTAAACTTTCAATTCAGTCTCATAGTTACAGTCAGTAACTTGTTAATTTTTTACATCTCATCACATCTGATGTTGAAATAGAGTTGATGTTGAAGTAGAGTTCAGAAATTAGTTAAGAAAATGTGAGTGGTGAAAGCTGTGTGGTTGCTAGGGTATTCTAGATGGTTGCTAGGTGATTGCTAGAGTGTTGTGTGTGTTTCTTGGGGTGTTGCTATGCAGTTGTTATGTGTTCTAGATGGTTGCTAGAGTGTTCTGTGTGTTTCTTGGGGTGTTGCTATGCAGTTGTTATGTGTTCTAGATGGTTGCTAGAGTGTTCAGGGTGTTTCTAGGGGTGTTGCTATGCAGTTGTTATGTGTTCTAGATGGTTTCTAGAGTGTTCTGTGTGTTTCTTGGGGTGTTGCTATGCAGTTGTTATGTGTTCAGGCTGTTTCTAGGGGTGTTGCTATGCAGTTGTTATGTGTTCAGGGTGTTTCTAGGGGTGTTGCTATGCAGTTGTTATGTGTTCAGGGTGTTTCTAGGAGTGTTGCTATGCAGTTGTTATGTGTTCAGGGTGTTTCTGGGATTTGCTATGTAGTTGTGTGTTCTAGATGGTTGTTAGAGTGTTCTGGGTGTTTCTATGGGTGTTGCTATGCAGTTGTTTTGTGTTCTAGATGGTTGCTAGAATGTTCTGGGTGTTTCTAGGGGTGTTGCTATGCAGTTGTTATGTGTTCAGGGTGTTTCTAGCGGTGTTGCTATGCATTTGTTATGTGTTCAGGGTGTTTATAGGGGTGTTGCTATGCAGTTGTTATGTGTTCAGGGTGTTTCTGGGATTTGCTATGTAGTTGTTGTGTGTTCTAGATGGTTGTTAGAGTGTTCTGGGTGTTTCTAGGGGTGTTGCTATGCAGTTGTTATGTGTTCAGGGTGTTTCTAGGAGTGTTGCTATGCAGTTGTTATGTGTTCAGGGTGTTTCTGGGATTTGCTATGTAGTTGTGTGTTCTAGATGGTTGTTAGAGTGTTCTGGGTGTTTCTAGGGGTGTTGCTATGCATTTGTTATGTGTTCCGGGTGTTTCTAGGGGTGTTGCTATGCAGTTGTTATGTGTTCAGGGTGTTTCTGGGATTTGCTATGTAGTTGTTGTGTGTTCTAGATGGTTGTTAGAGTGTTCTGGGTGTTTCTATGGGTGTTGCTATGCATTTGTTATGTGTTCAGGGTGTTTCTGGGATTTGCTATGTAGTTGTTGTGTGTTCTAGATGGTTGTTAGAGTGTTCTGGGTGTTTCTAGGGGTGTTGCTATGCATTTGTTATGTGTTCCGGGTGTTTCTAGGGGTGTTGCTATGCAGTTGTTATGTGTTCAGGGTGTTTCTGGGATTTGCTATGTAGTAGTTGTGTGTTCTAGATGGTTGTTAGAGTGTTCTGGGTGTTTCTATGGGTGTTGCTATGCAGTTCTTTTGTGTTCTAGATGGTTGCTAGAATGTTCTGGGTGTTTCTAGGGGTGTTGCTATGCAGTTGTTATGTGTTCAGGGTGTTTCTAGCGGTGTTGCTATGCATTTGTTATGTGTTCAGGGTGTTTATAGGGGTGTTGCTATGTAGTTGTTGTGTGTTCTAGATGGTTGTTAGAGTGTTCTGGGTGTTTCTATGGGTGTTGCTATGCATTTGTTATGTGTTCAGGGTGTTTATAGGGGTGTTGCTATGCAGTTGTTATGTGTTCAGGGTGTTTCTGGGATTTGCTATGTAGTTGTTGTGTGTTCTAGATGGTTGTTAGAGTGTTCTGGGTGTTTCTATGGGTGTTGCTATGCATTTGTTATGTGTTCCGGGTGTTTCTAGGGGTGTTGCTATGCAGTTGTTATGTGTTCAGGGTGTTTCTGGGATTTGCTATGTAGTTGTTGTGTGTTCTAGATGGTTGTTAGAGTGTTCTGGGTGTTTCTATGGGTGTTGCTATGCATTTGTTATGTGTTCAGGGTGTTTCTAGGGGTGTTGCTATGCAGTTGTTATGTGTTCAGGGTGTTTCTGGGATTTGCTATGTAGTTGTTGTGTGTTCTAGATGGTTGTTAGAGTGTTCTGGGTGTTTCTATGGGTGTTGCTATGCATTTGTTATGTGTTCCGGGTGTTTCTAGGGGTGTTGCTATGCAGTTGTTATGTGTTCAGGGTGTTTCTGGGATTTGCTATGTAGTTGTTGTGTGTTCTAGATGGTTGTTAGAGTGTTCTGGGTGTTTCTATGGGTGTTGCTATGCATTTGTTATGTGTTCAGGGTGTTTCTAGGGGTGTTGCTATGCAGTTGTTATGTGTTCAGGGTGTTTCTGGGATTTGCTATGTAGTTGTTGTGTGTTCTAGATGGTTGTTAGAGTGTTCTGGGTGTTTCTATGGGTGTTGCTATGCATTTGTTATGTGTTCAGGGTGTTTCTAGGGGTGTTGCTATGCAGTTGTTATGTGTTCAGGGTGTTTCTGGGATTTGCTATGTAGTTGTTGTGTGTTCTAGATGGTTGTTAGAGTGTTCTGGGTGTTTCTATGGGTGTTGCTATGCATTTGTTATGTGTTCCGGGTGTTTCTAGGGGTGTTGCTATGCAGTTGTTATGTGTTCAGGGTGTTTCTGGGATTTGCTATGTAGTTGTTGTGTGTTCTAGATGGTTGTTAGAGTGTTCTGGGTGTTTCTAGGGGTGTTGCTATGCAGTTGTTATGTGTTCAGGGTGTTTCTGGGATTTGCTATGTAGTTGTTGTGTGTTCTAGATGTTTGTTAGAGTGTTCTGGGTGTTTCTAGGGGTTTTGCTATGTAGTTGTTCTGGTGTTCTAGACTGCTGCTAGATCATTGCTCTGTGTTTTTGGGGTCTATGTTGTTGTTAGGACATTGCTAGGTGTAAATCTGTGGGATTTGTTTCACAAGTTTGTCTAGTCCAGCAGGACACATGATTTGAGGAATCATTCATGTCTGGACCACTAAAGCTTCAGTACGATGCACACACTGACGTTTCATATATAATAGGGGTTTGTTCGATCATTAGCTCTCAGTATGAGTAAAATAAAAGTTATTGTTGATTTTGATTAAAATATGCGCTGAAAAGCTTGAACTTATATGGAGTTGTCCTGAAGTCAAACATAAGGAACTGATATCTTTGGCTCCGTCTTGAGAATAAACTCACACACGCTCTTCCCATTGTCCAGACTTTAACCACAGGACGCGCTCTTTCTGGGAATAGACTGTCTATGTTTCGTGTCTCTGTTCTGATGGGAAGTTCTGGACTCTTTTCACAGACTATGTGATGATTTATAGTCCTGGTGACAGAGATCAGTGTGAGTTCTCAGCACCGCCACCGGAACCACAGAGATAATGCATGTGGTTTGATGACAGTCGCGGTTCTCGGTCATCCGAGAGTCATAGCAACATGTTATGTGTATCTCTTAAAGAAGAATATTAAGAATATATATTAAGAAATATTTTTGGGGCCATTAAAATTGATTGATTGATTGATTGATTGATTGACTGATTGATTTAAGACAATGACACTTAATGACATTCTCCTCAAATTCTTAAAACTGTAATGCAAAAAAAATCTCATTACCTTAATACAAAAAATATTAATACTTTTTAATTATTATTTATATGAGCATACATTAAATTCAGTGTAGCAAAGACTACCATGATGTTTAAATACTTATTGCAAATACTATAATTTTGTAATATATTGTATGCATCTTTAAACAGTATATCATTGCATTATTTTTGTAATATATTGCATGTATTATAAAATAATAAATCATTGTTTTTTCATATTACAACAGTGTTACTTTTGAAGCTTGACAGATGTGATCCCTCTAAAGAAAAAGAGCAGCATTAAGATCCACTTTCCATGGGAAAACAACAGCATACGGGTTTGGAGCGACAAGAAGACAAGTAAATAATGACTTTTTTTTTGTTTTTTGGGTGAACTATTTAAAAAAAGATATATTTTCTTCTTTGTGTTGTAAATGTAACTGCATCATAGGGTTAAATGGACAGAGCTTTCGGCTGGCACAGACACGGCGCAGTGTACCCAAAACCAGAAAGGGGGAAAAAACAAGGCAAAGTCAGGCAAATATTTGAAGAAGACTGGCGTACAGGATGGGGGGGGGGGGGGGGGGATTTATAGGCTTTTATATCCACCTTTCCTAAATATCCCTCTTTACCTCTAAAAAAAGACAAGTGAAGAGGTAGAAAGGGATTAATGGGTTACTAACCTCCCCGTTAAACCCAAGGAAAAAAGAAAGGATGACGTTAGAGATCCAGTTCCATTAACTGAAGTATTAATAGATTTCTGTATTGCATCTCATTCTCAACAGATGATGTATGATAATTATACATTTTAACAGCCAGTGTCTAGTATTAATATGAACAAGGTCTGCCAGAAAAATGTTTTAAATGCTATAAGCTGATTTGATGCTCGTGCACATGAGAAAAATACAATACAGAATGCAAATAATACAATGCACCTATAATAGCAAAATAAGTAGAGTTATTAACTTAATTATTAATATGCTTCCCGTATCTTTTTGTGTTTAATGTCAAAGATAATGCATCCAGTCAACATGGACCTATATCTTCAAAACTCATGAATAAAACTACACAAGGTAAAGAAATAATGACTTTTATTTTAAAGGGCTTTTAAAAACATTCTGTAAAATTTGTTCTGAAGCAAAACCATCTGAGAAGCTGAGAGTTAGCAAATGATCCATAAATGCAGAAAATATAGAAATCTTAAATATATTCATGCATTTAAGCAACAGTCCGGT
The DNA here is from genome assembly GCA_026230005.1 of Gila orcuttii. Classification (NCBI taxonomy): domain Eukaryota; kingdom Metazoa; phylum Chordata; class Actinopteri; order Cypriniformes; family Leuciscidae; genus Gila; species Gila orcuttii. The sequence goes on from JAPDVR010000025.1 coordinate 3,297,156, forward strand.
CATATGAAACCTTGCTTGTTTTATTTTGAATGTTTTTTTCTCTTGTGCTGTGACTGATTATTTAGTTCAGATGAATCGCAGGTTTTGTGAAGTCGCACTGTTTAAAGCTTCTGAAGTTTTATTTCACATTGTCTTGATGAAATTGAACATTTGCATCATCTGACCATAAACACGACATGCACGCAGGTCGCGTAACACAAACTGGAAAGAATGTGTTTTAGGACGTTAATAACAAATCTGCCTCAGTTTATACGTGTTTTTTCTGTTTTCTTGTTAGATCCTTTTGTCAAATGTGCTTGATGTTGTAAAGTGTGTGATAGATTTATTAATCAGAAATCCTGTTTTCACTTTTCTAGAACATGTTTTTTAGTCTTTGCCTGAGACAGCGACGGTTCTTCCCAACAATATTTAACACAGGATTCCCACACTATCTTGTTATGCTCTAACATATTTAATCGTCTAGATGTTGCTCTTTTGTTCAATAAACTTGCTCACGAGCTTTAATGAGTCGTGGTGTGAGAGAATAGTTCATTTGAGTTGGTTATTTTAACTGTCAAATGATTCACAAATTAATAATCATTAAATTAATTAATAATCTCTCTCTGTCTGTCTATCTATCTATCTATCTGTCACGGTTGGTAAATCCTACGTTTTCTCCTTGTCTCGTGTTTCTGTTGTTATATGTCAGCGCGCTGATTAGATGGGCGTTCCGCTCATTAGCACTCATCACCCATCCACTCATTATCCCTCTCACCAGCTGCAGCTTGTCAGATCATGTGTATTTATACTCACCAATTTCTCATCTTCCCTGTCAGATCGTTGTATGTGGTTTCCCGGTGTGTCTGTGTTCCTGTCGCGTTCCAGTCTCTTGCCTTCCTTGTTCCGGTTTTCGTTCTGTGGATTTTATGGACATTATCGCTTATTGGACACTCATCACCGCACCTCTGCTTCTTCACCTACCATCTGACCATCGGAGTTCCTGCGTCACTTACCTGTTTGCCTGTGTTAGATTCTTCTCTGTTCAACCTTCAATAAACGAGTTATACTGCACTTGCTTCCATCAGTCTGTCATGACAGAACGATCTGACCCACAAAGCATGGGAGCAGCAGGAGACTCATCCACATCGTTAGAGGCGTTTCTGAGTAACAGCAGTCAAAGAATGGATATCCAAGAAAAGAATCTCAACGATACGGCTCGTGCTGTTCAGGCTTTAGTGGCGCAGGTGTCCGGGCTCACCCAACAGATTCAACAGCTTCGCATGCCCGCTGCGCCACCCGCACCGCCAATTCCCCCACCACCACCAGCGGACCCATCCCCGTCAGAGCCTCGTCTACCAGTCCCTGAGCCATATGCAGGTGAACCCAATTACTGTCGTGCGTTCTTAACCAGATGTGATATGCACTTTTCTCTGCAACCTAGAACCTTTCAAGAGGAACAGACCAAGGTTGCATTTGTTCTGACGCTTCTGACGGGGAAAGCGGCGCTATGGGGAACGGCGGTGTGGGCTAACCAAGACGACTGCTGTTCCTCGTTCCAGCGGCTCTCCGACGAGATGCGGCGGGTATTCGACCGGGCCGCGACGGGAAGAGAAGCTGCCAGGGTGCTGGCCGAATTACGACAAGGAGAAAGGTCCGTATCAGAATATTCTATCGAATTTCGCACCCTGGCGGCTGAGAGCCAATGGAACGAGGAGGCGCAGTGGGACATGTTCCTGCATGGGCTGGCTGACCGCGTCCAAAGAGAGATTTACGCCATGGACCTGCCTACCGGACTTAATGATCTGATCGCGCTGGCACTAAGAGTTGACACACGTCTATCACGAGGCATCAGACGTTTTCAATCGGACCGTCCCTCTGGAGGTGCCGAGGGAATGCGTTCGGGAGGCGGGGGCGCGTTTCAGCCCCGTCTACGATCACGAGCCCATGCAGGTGGGTCGAGCCCGGCTTTCCCGGGAGGAAAAGGAGAGGCGGAGATCCCTGGGCCTTTGCCTTTACTGCGGTGGAACTGGACATTTCGCGTACAACTGTCCGTTAAAAGGCCCAGCCCGACAGTAAGTATGAGGCTACTGTCGGGTAGGATCTCTGCCGAGAAGTCCTCATCTACATCTACTTTCCTCCCGGTAAGACTCCGATGGTCAACTCACCTCCACGACTGTCGGGCACTACTGGACTCAGGCGCGGAGGGTAATTTCATGGATCACTCATTTGCACTTAGATATCAAATTCCCCTCAAACCCCTTTCACACCAGATCAACGTTCACGCCCTCAATGGACAAAGACTCCCCACGATTTCACTGATCACCGAAGACATCACACTCATCACATCCGGCAATCATTCTGAGACTATTTCCTTTTACATTCTGGACACTCCACTAGCACCCATCGTTCTTGGTCACCCATGGCTCACCCGTCACAACCCCAAAATAGACTGGCAGATCAAATCGGTGGCATCATGGAGCAGTTTTTGTCATAAGTCTTGTCTTGTGTCTGCCTGTCCGTCTGTTCCTGTTCATGTGTTACAGGAGGAGACTGTGGATTTATCAAACGTGCCCACGGAGTATCGGGATCTGAAGGAGGTGTTCAGTAAGTCTCGGGCTGATTCTCTTCCTCCGCATCGTCCCTATGACTGTGCTATAGACTTACTGCCAGGTACGTCTCCGCCTAAGGGCAAGTTATATTCACTCTCTGTCCCAGAGAGAGAGGTCATGGAGAAATACATTTCTGATTCTCTAGCAACGGGATTCATCCGCCCTTCCTCTTCTCCAGCGGGGGCGGGGTTCTTTTTTGTGGGGAAGAAAGATGGATCATTGCGACCTTGTATTGATTACCGGGGGTTGAACAACATCACGGTAAAGAATACTTATCCTTTGCCGTTGATGTCTTCAGCTTTCGAGAGGTTGCAAGGAGCATCTATCTTCACAAAACTGGATTTAAGGAATGCTTATCATTTGGTCCGCATCAGGGAGGGGGATGAATGGAAGACCGCTTTTAACACCCCTAGGGGGCACTTTGAATATTTGGTTATGCCGTTTGGCCTTTCCAACTCCCCAGCGGTCTTCCAAGCACTTGTCAATGACGTGTTGCGAGACATGATCGATCAGTTCATATATGTCTACCTGGATGATATATTGATTTTTTCTTCGTCTCTCCAGGAACACGTGCAACACGTTCGACAAGTGCTTCAGAGGTTGCTAGAGAATGGGCTTTTTGTCAAGGCGGAGAAATGCGTTTTTCATGCACAGTCTGTTCCTTTTCTAGGTCACATCATCTCGGTTGAGGGAATGCGCATGGATCCTGACAAGGTTAAGGCTGTGGTGAATTGGCCAAGTCCAGATTCCCGTAAGGCCCTACTGAGGTTTCTGGGGTTCGCCAATTTTTACCGGCGTTTTATTCGCAATTTCAGCCGACTAGCCGCGCCTCTGACCGCCTTGACCTCCCCCAGAACGACGTTCAGGTGGTCAGACGCAGCAGAAGCTGCGTTTGCCAAACTGAAGGGTTGCTTCGTTTCAGCCCCTATCCTGATAACCCCTGATCCATCACGTCAGTTTGTGGTGGAGGTCGATGCGTCAGAGGTGGGGGTAGGTGCAGTGTTATCCCAGCGCTCTCCTTCAGACGACAAGATGCACCCCTGTGCGTTTTTTTCACATCGTTTATCCCCTGCCGAAAGCAATTATGACATTGGCAACAGAGAGTTGTTGGCAGTCAAGTTAGCGTTGGAGGAGTGGCGCCACTGGTTAGAAGGGTCAGGGGTACCTTTTATCGTCTGGACCGACCACAAGAATCTGGAATACATTCGCACTGCTAAAAGACTTAATTCCAGGCAGGCTCGGTGGGCTCTTTTTTTCGGACGTTTTGACTTTACTCTTTCGTACCGCCCGGGTTCCAAAAACATCAAACCCGATTCTTTATCGCGCATTTTTGACCGTTCCGATCGCCCGTCTACTCCCGAGTGCATTTTACCAGAGAATCTATTCATCTCTACACTCACATGGGAGGTCGAATCGAAGGTCAAGAAGGCCTTAGAAGGGGTAACGCCTCCGACTCGTTGCCCACCGAACCGTTTGTTTGTGCCGGAGGGGTTACGGTCCAGCGTCAT
>JAPDVR010000025.1:3306251-3308751 GCA_026230005.1 Gila orcuttii
AACAGATTAATGTACATCCAAAGAGTTGGAAAAAATGCAATGCACATACACATTTAATACATTTTATATTTTAACTATTTTAATAAACTGTTTTATTATTTAACTACATAATATATGCAGGATAACACTTTATAATAACTTATCTAATTTTAATATAATATTTAATTTAAGAAAAATGTTATGTTGTATAATGCTTCACATGCAGCATTGTATAATTACTTGAATATCATTAAATATATGATGTAGAATTAACAAAGAGTAAAAATGTCATTATTTTGTTCATATTTGCATATACTGGATTGCACTCTGTGCAAAATATGCAGTTATGTTATTTCTAGCTGATATAACCCTGAATATGCTGAACACATATTTATACTATAACTTTAGTGTTACTACTATATTTTTTATATAGTATATAGTATTATTAATAGTATATAGTATTATTAATACTATGTAGTTTCCCAACATGTAGCCTATATTTTTGCAGTGTGATAAACACATCACTGTAAAAAGTGTTATGCTCAATAATTTATGACAGCATATGTTTTTACATTGCTGTAACTCATCAAAATAAGTTAAGCTTTTTTATGTTATGTAAAATTCAACTCATTTTTAAGTCAGTTTAATGTAATTTAAGTTGAAATGACTTAAATGACATCCAAGTTGATTGTTCTTAAAAGTTTAAGGCAGCAACTATCTCTTTTCAGAATCATTTATTTTCTGTATCAAATTTCAATAGAAAACATATTTTTATCATGAGGTATTAGTGTGGTAACATAACAAAACCTAAGATCTTAATATAATCAAATGTGCACCAGTGCCTTCAGAATCACAGCAGTTTGTGAAGTTTAAATTTAATGAGTAACAAATGGATCCTAATGGAAAGAAGTGATAATGCGTTAAATATAGTCTCTCTGATATGATTATAGATATCTTTGAAATGAAGTCATGAAACCAGAATAGAGCGTCCAAGCAGAACATCTGCTGAGGGTTTATGATGTGTAAATCTGTCATTCCACATGAGGTTATGGGATGTTTATTTAACCCAATTTCACCTCATCTTCACCTAATAGTTCAAGACAAATTGCTTTAATCGAAACAAACGAATTAAAAATTACTAAACAAATAAATTTGATTTATTTTTACATATATATTTATATAATTTTAAATCTGGAGATCTCTTTGACTCTTGAAAAATGAAAATGACACTGTGTAATATTATTTTATAAAGCATATAGTTCCGCTCCTGGATGCTGATTGGCCAGTGCAGTGACTTTAGAATCTGATTGGATGATGCGTGTTCTAAAATGTTGATACAGTGTTACATTCTACGTTTTTTTGTAATGGTAGTGTATCAAAGTTTCCACCAAAATATGAAGCAGCAAAATGATTTCTGAAGGATCATGTGACACTGAAGACTGGAGTAATGATGCTAAAAATTCATCTTTGATCACAGGAATAAATTACATTTTAAAATATATTCACATAGAAAACAGCTATTTTAAATTGTAATAATTTTTCTGTTTGTTGCATGTTCTAAAATGTTGATACAGTGTTACATCCTATATTAATTGTCATTGCTATGTTGCTTGCCAGCAGAGAAACTAATGAACTCTGTTACTTGTGGAAAGGATTATTTTGATTATTAACATTAAAAGCACATCGGTGTATTAAAACATTTCGCTACCAGGTATTGTTGATACAGTCAAACCAAAGATTATTCAGACACCAGATATAATTTTTTATTTTATTTTTTTACTAGTGGGTGCAGGACACTAGGTTTAAGTATTTTAAGTAAACTGTGACATATTATACCCAAAAATTCTTCATATAGTGACTACCAGTAAAATTTATAAACATTTGGGAGCAAAAATGATTCGGACACTTTGAACTGATCATGTTTTGCTGAAGTGTTTTTTCTTTAATTGCTAATGCACCTTTTACACCACAGACTGAACAACATGAAGCATTGCTTGGTAATTGTTTGAGCTAAACTGGTATTATCTAATTGTGTAGTTAAATTTAACAGCTGACAGATATTCAACTTAATTCATGTGTGAGACAGTCTAACAGAAGGATGGACAAAACCAGTCAAATATCAACTGAGTTCTTCTCATATTTTATTACCATTTTATAAACTATAGCGAATAAACCAACGCTATTTTACGACCGATTCGTACGAATTTGTAGGATTTGTCTAAACCCACGTGATGGTTAGGTTTAGGGGCGGGGTCAGCGGTAGGTCATTCGTACGAATTCATATACGAATTCAGCAACTCGTTAGGCTACGATTTAGCAAAAATTCGTAAACTCGTAAAAACTCGTAAAATTCGTACGAATTGCCGTAACTGTGATAATGTGAGAAATGTTGAAGGTGTCTGAAAAAACGCTGGTTTGACTGTGTGTTTGTGTGTGTGTAGACTCAGAGAACACGGCAGTCACTCTCTCTGCGCTGCTGGCCAGTCTCAACAGCTGCTGTAACCCGTGGATTTACATGGTT
>JAPDVR010000025.1:3313751-3333751 GCA_026230005.1 Gila orcuttii
GCTAGGGAACCCGAAGGAACCCCAGCCAGTCACTATTCAGGGGAACGTACTCCCGAAATGCCACCAGGACGGCCTGACCTGGCGTCAGTACATAGACACTAGTCTGGCCAAATCCTGTCTGTCTGAAGACAGAGCCTCTGGACAACAAAGCCTTAAGAAAGGCATCCAACCCGAGGGACTGCGAAGCTGGCAGTGAACCACTCGGCCCGGATCTCAGAGACGGGATATCCCGGAGAGTATGACTCAGCATAGTGCTTTCCAACCCTTGCTAGCGAGGGGAGTTTCTCTACTCGATCCACGGATCAACCCAGTGTCTGTGTTTCAAAACACTGAGGAGGCCTGTGAAGGCCTAAGGGCTGATCTAACTGGGAGGCCTCACGAGAGGCCTACGACCGTCTGACCAGACTCAGGAAGCCGCATGCTCATAGAGACCCTCGGTGAGGGGAGCACAGGTCTGCCTGGTAGGCAAACCAGGCTGTAGGCAGAAAAAGTTCCGGGAGGGAACCAATAGCAGAGAATGAACACTTTAGCGAGCCAGGGCGCAAGCTCGCCTTCAGCAGCTGCCTATTAAGGCTAGCTGAAACTGATAGCAAGAGACCACTAGCTTCATAAACCCAGCACCACTAGGGAACGTTACAGGGAGGCCCGGAGAGGCCTACTACCTGATAGCCAACGTAAGTGGGAATTCACCTTCAGAGAGGCCCGTGAGGCCTACTACCTGATAACCACAGTAAGTGGGGTGCTCACCTTCAGGGAGGCCCAGAGAGGCCTACTACCTGATAACCACAGTATGTGGGGTGCTCACCTTCAGAGAGGCCAAGAGAGGCCTACTACCTGATAACCACAGTACGTGGGAACTCACCTTCAGGGAGGCCCGGTGAGGCCTGCTACCTTACAACCACAGTATGTGGGGAGCTCACCTTCAGGGAGGCCTGGTGAGGCCTACTACCTGACCGTACTCATTCAAGGAGGCCTGGAGGAGCCTACTACCTGATAATCACAGCATGTGGGAACTCACCTTCAGGGAGGCCTGGTGAGGCCTACTACCTGACACCCAAAATATTTGGGCGCTCACATTCAGGGAGGCCCAGAGCGGCCTACTACCTGACAGCCACAATATTTGGGAGCTCACCTTCAGGGAGGCCCAGAGAGGCCTACTACCTGATAGCCAACTTAAGTGGGAATTCGCCTTCAGGGTGGCCGGCTGAGGCCTACTACCTGATAACCATCTTAAGTGGGAATTCACCTTCAGGGAGGCCTGAGTGGCCTACTACCTGATAACCACTGTTAGCTTTGAGCCCTGAGTCCGGGTGATAGTATAAGGTGGCCTGCTAAGGCCAGCCAGCTGGGGACTCGCCTAGCAGGGAGGCCTGGTCGGGCCTACTAGCTAATAGCAAGTCATATTCTGCTATAAAGTACACTGTTGGGAACCATACTACACAAGCATAATTTACTAATGGGCTTCCAGTAGCGCTATAAGGTATGTCCCACAATGTTGGGACTCACCTCCGAGAAGGCCTGTTTAAGGCCTACTACCCATCAGTGAGTCAACTGCCCGAACCACCAAGGCCAACCACGTAAAGTGAGCTGGCCTACAGTGCCCTCTAGGGGGCTGTCCAATCAAGGAGGCCTGCTGAGGCCTACTACCTAATGGCGCAGCCTTCGTTGGCAGCAAAGCTGTTTACGCAGCGCCTACAGCATCCTGGTGCCTAATCACATTGCCCATGGCAGTGTACTCCGCAAAAAAGCTAGCACCCTTAAAACAAGGGGAGTACAACATACGCCACTCTGCCTCAACGGAGGCCCCATTAGTCAGGGGCCTACCATCTATGCATGGGCGTCAGCTCAGGGCAATGCTCTGGCTTCAGGGGAGCGTACTTCGACCAAAGAAGAAGTGAAGCTTACTTCATACTCGACCCGAGCCATAGTGGTGCGAGGTAGGATAAACAGAACTGGGAGTGAAGTGCTCAGACCTACCCTGTATCACAGGGGGATACTCACACCTCACCCTGAGGTTACCAGGGTCCGGGCCTGCCAGCGGCTCTAGGGGTGACAGAAATTTATCTGTGCCCAACCTAGGGGAGTGGGGCTTGAATGAAACCCATCCACCTACAACCTAGCGCTCGAGCAGTAGCTCAGCGAGGTGAGTGAAGCCTAAACTGGCGGCCTAAATCCGTAGGCCAGTTCTGCATGGCAGGGTCGGGCAGGAAACCCAGTCTTCTTCGTGAAGCGAAAGACGGCCTAACCCTGCTCAATAAAGACATATATACCACGGAGGCCTGTTTGAGGCCTACCATGTCCTTACAAACCATCCTCTGCACCATGCTGCATTACTCTAGTCACCCCAGAATGCAGAGAAGGGGGCGGGCCTTGGCCTAACGACTCCCATGGGAGGAGGCTGTTTATACAGGGATGCTAGAAACCTACATTCACAAAGTGAAGGTTCAGAGGAAGCAATGCTAAATTTTAGCAGAGCACTTCTATTATCCCTGGCACAGCCTAGGCCAGCTACAGAGGCGGCCCTGGTGAGGGCCAGCCTGCAGGCATAGATCTATCTGAGGGCTCGGAGGAGCCACAGCCTTACTAAAGAATATAGTCTGTATTATTCCATACAAAGGGCTGCATGATCGCTCAGCCTAATGAAAACCCAAACAGAGCTCAAGGGGCGAAATACTCAGGAAGAAGTCAAACGGACCCGTGGGCCGGACATAAGATCTATCTGAAGCTCTAGCGTCAGTCAACACTCTAAGTAAAAAATTCTAAGAGAGAGACCAACTACTCTACCCTGAGGTGGCTAACAGCCCGAAGGCTAACATAGTTATCGTTCTGGCCACCTAATGGGGAACTTCAGGGCCCTAATAATCCAGGAAACTTCTCTTACCTTATTACCTGATGACATAGCAAATGACATGACCCCATAGCTCTATACAGGGAACGAGGTCTGTAGAGAGATACATTTCGGAATTTTAATTCACAAAATTGACTCTTGAAAAGACCAGACAGCTCACCTGCGGCGTGCGGAGTGAAGACTCGCCAGATAGTTCTTTATGAACCTGGGGTCCACCACTTTACATGCCTGAAAGAGGCGTTTCTACTAACCAAGCCTAGGCGGGCCATCGGAACATTGTTCTTATCATAGGCCCAGCGCCAGGCCTGATGTAATGCACGTCTGGGGAGTCAGAAGAGAGGAGAGGGCTGGATTTCTCTTTTTAATGAAGCCCTCCGGGGAGATTATCCATCAGCGACGCTGTATGCGCTTGTGCTGGATAACCTCCCTCAGATCCCTCTTCTAGCGGGAGTCACGCCTTTCCTGCGCCCTGTTCCTCCACAGAGGGGGCGCACGAGAGGCGACACTGGCTCTCTGGCCCTGTCTATGGTCCTCAGACCGTGAAGGGCCAGGCCCTCCCGCCTGCCTGGGCGTGGAATCGGATCTCAGCGGTATGCAGGATTTTTCCTAAAAGCAGCTGAGCGCGCCTTCGCCTCCCTGAACTTCCCAAGCCCCGCCTCCACGGAGGGGCCAAAGAGTTCAGAGGGCGAAACCGACGAATCGAGGAGAAAGGCCTTCTCTTTCTCCTCAACGTCGGCCAGGTTTAACCAAAGCTGTCTCTCCGTGGCCACCATCGACCGACTGATCGTGGCAGCAGTCTGTTTGGTGGCCCGGAGCGCAAAAACCGTGGTTCGGCGCGGCTCAGTAACCGCCTCAGGGGACATCCCTGCCCCCTGGTCGAGATCCTGCAGCAGGTCGGCCTGGTATGCCTGCAGCACCGCCATGGTGTGCAGGGAAGCACCAGCCTGAACTGCTGCCGTGTATGCTCTGCCATTCAAACGCGCTGTTGTCTCTAGCGGTTTGGATGGCAGAAATGGAGCTCTCAGTGTCGACGCCTGCCCAGACATGAGATAGTTCGCAAACGACTCGTCAAATGGGCGGCATGGACACATACCCATGCTCTGCGATCCACTCAACATCAGCGAAATTAACCCGCTGATGTCAGTGAATACTGGCAGAGAATGGGCTCTTCCATGCCCTCTAGATCTCTGTGTGAAGATCAGGAAGGAATGGATTAGGCTCACCTGAGCTGGTGGTGTATGGCCGGGGAGAAACCGATCGCCGAGCCTACGCGAGCGGTCTCTCCTCTAGTGCGTTGCCATGGCAGCTACAGCCTGTTGGCGGCGCGCTCCACAACATCCACCAGACCTGCATACACGGGGCAGGGTGGCTGAGAGGGTTCAGGATCTACCTGATTATAAACCTCCTCAGCCATCTCCTGCTCGTCCTGAAGAGCAGCAAGAGCACCTGCTTCGCCCTCGTCAGCCGTCGAATCATCTGAGAGGTTTACAGCACTCTCAAGATGATCGACGAGCTCTATCTGGAAGCCCATGATGCAAGTCGCCGCTCTGCCTCGGCACGAGCGGGACCACGAGAACCAGACGTTGAACCCCCTTCACTCGAGAAGAGGGCCAGACGAGAGCGAGCGTTTTAAAAGAAAAACGCTCACAGTTCACACAGAGGATTCCCTCGAGAATCTCCCGTGCGCGCTCTTCTCCCAGGCAGGAAAAGCACACTCGTGTGCTGTACATTTAATTTTCTTACCGTTTCATTGAGTAGCGTTTTCAAACAGACAGTCCCTGAAGACGATGAGATGATTTGTCATGTGTGCAAGGCGCCCCTTTATACTTCCAGGTCGCACGTTAATCATTCACGCTAATGATTCACGGGCTGTCGCCGGTCAATATGATTGACGTGATTTGATAGTGATTTCAGACACCTGTCACGCCTGAGGCGTTCCCCATAACGTCGTTGACGTATTGTTGAGTTCCCTTCGAAAGGGAACAAATCAGCATATACAGTTGTTCGAAGTGACCAACTTTTTTTATATTTCAATGAAATTAATGTACAGTATTTTAGTTTTATAACGTTTTTTTATTTCATATTTTGTAATTTCGTGGGATTTTACGTTACTAAATTATATTTATGGAATAGTTATGATCCATTTATTACCTGTTAACATATTAGCCTACCTGTTAAAAAAGTTTGTTTATTATTATGAAAAATATGCAAAAATACTATTTTTAAATTTTATAAGAAATATATATTTTCCTAAACATGTTTTACTCTGAAACTGTGATAAAATCAAAGGCATGAATCTAAAAAAGTTGTGTTCTAAATTTGAGGTTGATATCTCAAAAAATGAGATTGTGTTTGGTTGCAGTACCGAACGCTTCCACTAGATGAAATTCGCTTCCCATTCGTTTTCAATGCGCTCATTTTTGGCTGCGAATAATACGTGTGACTATTTTTTTCAGGACCATTTAACCTTTTCAAATCATGTCCATGATTTTTTTTTCAAATAGCACGTGCCTTACCAAGTTTCGTACCATTCAGATGAAGTAAAAAAAAAAGAAAAGGAAAAAAAACGTACACTTTTTTGGTCAAAAATGACTAAACGGCACCAAAGGGGTTAACCTGTCCAGCGATTTGATTTTCCTCAAAAGGGCTTATTGTACCAGCCTCATACAAACCTGCTAGAAGTTGCATAAAGCCAATCAGATTAGTATGGAAGCTTGTTTCCGCCACAGAATGAAAAATAAAAAAGGTAATTGCGACTTTTTATCTCACAATTCTGACTTTATTTCTCACAATTGCGAGTTTACATCTCCCAATTCTGACTTTATTTTTCAGAATTGCGAGATATAAAGTCAGAATTGCGTGAAATAAAGTCACAATTGCGTGTTATAAAGTCAGAATTATGAGATATAAAGTCGCAATTTTCTCTCAGAATTGCATGTTTATATCTCGCAATTATGACTTTATAATATGCAATTGGGAGATATAAAGTCAGAATTGCATGATATAAAGTTGCAATTGCGTTATAATGTTGTGAGATATAAACTTTTCTGAGGGAAAAAAAGTCAGTCTTTTTCTTCCATAGAATTGGACTTTATAACTCACAATTGCGAGTTTATATCTCAGAATTCTGAGAAAATATGTCAGAATTGCGAGATATAAACTCGCAATTATGTGTTATAAAGTCAGAATTGCGTGATATAAAGTTGGAATTACGTGAAATAAAGTCGCAATTGCATGTTATAAAGTCAGAACTGCGAGATATAAAGTCGCAATTGCATGTTATAAAGTCAGAACTGCGAGATATAAAGTCGCAATTGCGTGTTATAAAGTCAGAGTTGCGTGAAATAAAGTCTCAATTGCGTGTTATAAAATCGGAATTGCGAGAAAAAAAGTCAGAATTGTTCGTTTTTTATCTCGCAATTCTGATTTTATAACACGCAATTGCGACGTTATATCTTGCGATTCTGAGAAATAAAGTCACAATTATATTTTAAAATGTTTTATTCTGTGGCGGAAACAAGCTTCCATAGATTAGAGCTTGCCAAAAAAAAATACATTTTCAGTTTTGCTCTTTAACTGGACTGTGAAGCTGAAACGAACAACTATAAACAACCCTTTCTGAAACCATCAATCCTGACTAGTGGAAACCAGCAAGTTGCCCGAGGCCGGTTTAATCAGTCCTGTTCTCCAGCGGGGTTATTTAAGGCTCTCTGAGCTTGTCAAGCACTCTCTCTTCAAGGTATCAAAGAAAACCAGGGTCCAATTAATATTTCCTGCAGCTATAATTTCTCATGTTCTCCTCTGAACGATCAGATGTAATGAAACTGCACAGGTCTGGCGTTCTCTCGGCTCATTCCAGCTGAAGAAAGCCTGCAGTGCTTTTCCGATGAGGAACAGTCTTTTGTTCCCAAAGCTGAAGCTGAATCGGAGACATTACTGTGAAACTGAAAGCTGAGATGATGGAAAAGACCCTGATCTGTCGCTGGAAGTGAACATATCGCATGCACAGTTTCTTCTTCAGGTCTGAATTCACTTCTAAAGGACTAAACATGATCATAGTCTTGGTGATTTAATAGGGAAAGGAAGTTTTCTCTTTTCCTGTGGTTTTCGCAGTGATGAACCATTAGAAGAACCATTTTTAGTTTCCCAAAGAACCTTTCAGTTAAAAGTTTAAGAAAAGTTCTTAAAATATTTTTTCTAAGCTTTAAGAACATTTGAAAAATCTAAAGAATCTTTTTTCCAATATAAAGAACTGATCTATAAAGAATATTTATCAAAAATTACAGTTTTTTTTTATTTCAATGAAATTAATGTACTATATTTTAGTTCGATATTGTTTTTTATTTAATATTTTGTATTTTTAGGGGATTTTATGGTACTAAATTATATTAATGCAGTATTTATAATCCATTTATTTTTTTGAGCATAGACCTGAAAATGTAATTTCCAATTTAAGCACAGACTGAAGTTTGGTCTCTTTTCAAAGACGACACTTGGCAGATTATTGCTGAAGTGAAAAAAGTTTTAAAAAGTGAACTTAAAAAAAGTTACAAACTTTTACGTTTATTGTTATGAAAAAAAACATGTTTTACTCTAAAACTGTGAGAAAATCACTTTCCACTAGATGAAATTCTTCTCCCATTCAATTTTTGACTTTTTTATAGAACCATTTAACCTGTTCGAATCATGTCCATTATTTATTTTTATGTTCACAAAGCAAGTGCCAAAAGCTTTACCAAGTTTCGACCCATTCCTAAAAACCAATGTACAATTTCTTCGGTCAAAACTGAGATCATCAAGAGGGTTAAGAGTGAATGATCAACATCCGCTTTCAATCCATTGGCTGAGGATTCACGTCTGCATTTTTTCTTCCTTACGTAAAGCACATTTCTGGCATAAAACTTCAAAACAAGTGGCTCTGATCACGACGTTTCCTCTCAGAATTAGTCAGTTTGACACTTTTTGGATCATTCCTGTTCTGCCGAACATGTTGAACTCTTTATCTATTAATGAATGATTACGCTTGTGTTGTTATTTAAGAAAATATTTCTATGAAAGGGTATACCAGACATCTGTTCTGATCAAACTTACACAATTACTAAGGTATAGGCTGTCCTTCTACAAAAGACAAAATAAAAATAGGATGGAAATGGGTATTTATTGACATAAATTGAAAAAGAAGCAGTGAAATGGTTTAAAGTTCAATGGTTTAAAAATATTGAGATATTATGATAAAAGAAATCTAATATTTTATCCAATATTTTAAAACAAATATCCCCATTTTAGGGACATAATGAATTACATTGTAAGAATGACCTTTGTAAAATTCATGATCAATTTTAAAGCCACATTATAGACGCATACTTGATGAATCATGTTTGATATTATGAAAGGTTGTCATAATAAAAAAGGGGGGAATTGGCAAAGTCTTGTTGCATTAATCGTAATTGTGCAATTTGTTATCATACATCAGAAGGGGAGGATCGTAACTCCATTATACTGGCGCACACACGTGAAAGTAGCCCTTTAAATGCACATCTGGATTTTGAATACTGGGTTTCTGTCTTGTCTTGATGAAGATTAATTGCTTCTTCTGTTCAATATAACAGACTCCTTTCCATTCGCTCTTTCCAGATGAATCCGTCTGATGTGTCCGGTCCAGTACGTTCTGTATGTATAGATCTCAATCTGAGGTCTGGGATTAACTGAAGTCAGGCAATATTTCTTTATTTGTAACTTTTTATTAAGTTTATTTATTATGTTATAAGCATAGATTCTCTCAGACATGATAAGAAACATGAAATCCCAAAACAAGGTCCAACCAGTGTTATATCACAATCCCACTATCTGACCCAAACCCAGGGCTCTGTATTCTCATAATATGAACACCAGCTGTTATGAATATTAAGCGATCAGGAGACACCTCCATTGTGTTTGGACTAGCGTTACACAAGAGTCGACGCTTACACAAGCAGCAAAGCTTTCGTAACCACTATCTTTTCCAGTGATTCATGTTGTTGTGGAAAAGACTTCTTCCTCTTGAACTCATCTGTAGATGTTCTGAGCTCAGTGATGCGTTTGGGACATTAAGCTTTGATTTTCACTTGTTTACACCACAATGATCAAAGAGAAGGTCGAAAGGTTTATGTCACTTTTTGTTGTGTAATTTATTAGAACTGTAAAATGTATTCCTAACCAGCCACTTACAAAGCACTTAGAAAACTTTAGAAAGCACATAGCAATGCCTTAGCAACCACCCAAAACACTTTAGCAACTGCATAGCAACGCCATAGTAACCACCCAGAACACATAAAAAAAGTGCATAATGCCCTAGCAACCATTCAGAAAACCTTAGCGGCTGCATAGCAACGCCCTAGTAACCACCCCAATTTTGTTTGCAATAGCAACACCCTAGCAGCCATCTAGAAAACCTTATCAAAACAATACAAACCACCCAAAACACCTTAGAAAGTGCATAGCAACACCCTAGCAACCGCCCAGAACACCTAAACAAGTGCATAGCAATGCCCTAGCAAACCATCTAAAATACTTTATCAAGCTAATAGCAACGCCCTAGCAGCAATACAGAGCACCTCACCAACACAGTAAAACCCCAGAACTACTTCGTAAATGCATAGCAACACCCTAGGAACCACCCAGAACACTTAAGCAAATGCATAACACCCTAGCAACCACCCAGAACACTTTATCAAGCACATAGCAACGCTCTTACCATCCAGAGCACCTTATCAACATGGTAAAACACACAAAACACATTAGCAAATGCATAGCAACACCCTAGCAACCACCCAGATCACTTTAGCAAATGCATAATAGTGCCCTAGTAGTAACCATCCAGAACATGTTATCAAACACAAAGAAACACCCAGTATTGGGTAAGTTACTCTAAAAAAGTAATTAATTAGTAACTAATTACCTCTTCAACAGTGTAATTAGATTACTGTCCTAATTACTCTCTCTAAAAAGTATTTAATTACTTATTACTAATTACTTTCTAAATCCCTAAAACCTCAAGCTGAATAATACGAGGATAGACATGAAACTGTTTTAATTCAAATTAAATAAATACTTTAAAATTGCATGAATTATGCTTAAACTTACCAAAAAATGTAAAGGGAGAAGGTTACATAATGAACATACTTTTTAACATCAGACAATACATTTTGATGTTAAACCCTCTATTGTTTTATATAGAATTGTTCTAGTTTATACCAGTGGTTCTAAACTCCATTCATCGGCACCCACTGCTCCGCACATTTTGTATGTCTCTCTTATTTATTACACACCTGATTCAGATCATCGTACGAATTTGTACGAGTGTGCTCGTATATTTATCCACCTCATAAAATGCATATGAATTACTGTGGGATCGGATTGGTCTATGCACAGAATTTAGCTCAATTACATTGACAGTTACTGTAATTAAATCACAGAAAAATTAAGAGTAATCCCTTAGCCTACTTTACTTTTTCGAGCGAAAAGTAATTAAATTACAGTAACTAATTACTTAGTAATTAGTTACACCCAACACTGGAAACCCCATAGCAATCTCCTAGAATACTCAAAAATCACTCAAAATACTAGCCCAGAGCAACACCCTAGCAACCACCCAGTGCGAAGCATTGCCCTAGAAACCACGTAGCAGCGGTCTCTTCCAGTCTAAGGGTGGTTATTAGTCAGAATACGTTTGTGGAAAACATGGTTTCATGTAGGGATGGCCCGATACCGATACTGGCATCGGGGATCGGGTCGATACTGTCCTCATATACTCGTACGTCGTACTCATAAAAATTCCCCGATACCACGTACATTTTGCGAAACGAAACTGGCCGCCGCGAGTGCTTTGTCGAGGTGAACTGAGGCAAAGGGACGTGCACTCCCAACGCAATAGAGTGCGGCGCGGGACTAGATCTGATGGCCGAGTGCGAGCGCGAGCACGGGCGGTAATGCCCGTAAACACACACACACATATGTGTTGATTTCTTGAATATGTGTTGATGCTTCAATCAGAAGCATTTAAGATAGACTCCCCTCACCGCTCAAAACGTTTTTTTTTCAGTGCTGAATTCTGTATGCTGGCAAATCCTCTAATTATAACAAACAAAGTGTGGATGATATGAAAGATTCATTGTGCAGTCAGCTTCATTGATAATAACAGAGATGTGTGAGATCGCGATGAACTGTCAGCTTTTTAGGAATTAGGCTATTAAGGGAGCGCACTTTGGGCGCATTCAGTCATGTCAGACCATGCACGCAGTAACTGCTTGCTTTTATGTTAAATTAACAGTGGTTTGTGTGTTAATACATTTATTATTTTACTCATTATTATTTATTTTTAGACTTGTTAAAACAAGCAGAGAAGAAAATAAAAACAGTCTTCTAACCTGTGTTCTAAAATAGTCTTCTGTCTTCTTTTCTGGGAGCCTATAGTTACTTTTGCGGTAGAAATATCGGTATCGGTACTCGGTATCAGCAAGTACACGAATGTAAATACTCGTACTCGTATCGGTTTGAAAAAAATGGTATCGGGCCATCCCTAGTTTCATGGTACAGACTAAGAAGGTTAAGCCCATTTGAAAGTCTTTCCCAAAGTTCCCTTCCCTTTTCTGCTCATTGCGAACTCCCATTCCATAACAACAGGCCTTTTGTTATTCTTCTCCCGCTGTTGCCGTGGGAAACGCTCATTAAGCAGCGTTCGGAATGTTGAGAAGGTCGTTGCAGTCGGAGAGTGATTGATTGAGTGACAGGAGGGAAGTCGGAATCAAATATTTCTTCTTTGTGTACGTTAAACGGATGTCCCAGTGTGATAAATGAGCATTTCCCAGAATTCATTGCCGGCTATAATAACAGTCCCATCCTATATTGGAACACAAACACATTTGTCTTTATCATATTGTATATTTGGTAACACTTTAGAATAAGGTTCATTAGTTAACATTAGTAAACTACATTTGTTAGCATGATCTAATAATGAACTGCACTTATACAGCATTTATTAATCTTTGTTAATGTTAATTTCAACATTTATTAATACCTTATTAAAATCATGTTAGCATTAGTTAATGCACTGTGAACTAACATGGACAGCTTTATTTTTTATATAACATTAAAAAAGATTAACAAATACAGTAGCAAATGGATTACTGTTCATATTAGTTAATATATTAACTCATTTTACCTAATGAACCTTATTGTAAAGTGTTACCGTACATTTTTACACAACAAAAGCTGCTTCTGAGAGAATGTGTGCAATTAAGAATAAGAGAAATAAATAAAGAAAAAATCCATCCAATCCAAATGATTTTGTTCGTAATGACATCACATCCGTTCGTTCTTCGATCAGGGCCTTTATCCTCTCCCGTGGCCTCATGGGATAGTAAAGTGCACATCATATACACACTTCCGAATCTCGCTGGAAGAAGTAGGTCATCCGGGTACTTTTCCCTTCTCTTTTACGAGTATACTGTGAATTCAGACATACTTCTTTTGACACAATTGCTGCGTCTCAATTCACCTACTTATACTACACCCTAAAAGTAGGTTGTTTACTCATTTTGTGAAGAAAAAGTAGATACTTTTGAGTCTGTATCAGAAGAGTAGACAAGGTTTGGGACAAACTATCACGTCATCAATTGCGTCTTTATCGGCCTAAACTGGCCTAAAAAAATCGGCCTAAAAAAAATCATCTTGTTACAGTAAACTGGCCTGTCAATCATCTTGTTACAGTAAACTGGCCTGTCAATCATCTTGTTACAGTAAACTGGCCTGTCAATCATCTTGTTACAGTAAACTGGCCTGTCAATCATCTTGTTACAGTAAACTGGACTGTCAATCACCTTGTTACAGTAAACTGGCCTGTCAATCATTTTGTCACAGCAAACTGGACTGTCAATCATCTTGTCACAGTAAACTGGCCTGTCAATCATCTTGATACAGTAAACTGGCCTGTCAATCATCTTGTTACAGTAAACTGGCCTGTCAATCATCTTGTTACAGTAAACTGGCCTGTCAATCATCTTGTTACAGTAAACTGGCCTGTCAATCATCTTGTTACAGTAAACTGGACTGTCAATCATCTTGTTACAGTAAACTGGCCTGTCAATCATCTTGTTACAGTAAACTGGCCTGTCAATCATCTTGTTACAGTAAACTGGCCTGTCAATCATCTTGTTACAGTAAACTGGACTGTCAATCACCTTGTTACAGTAAACTGGCCTGTCAATCATTTTGTCACAGCAAACTGGACTGTCAATCATCTTGTCACAGTAAACTGGCCTGTCAATCATCTTGTTACAGTAAACTGGCCTGTCAATCATCTTGTTACAGTAAACTGGCCTGACAATCATCTTGTCACAGTAAACTGGCCTGTCAATCATCTTGTTACAGTAAACTGGCCTGACAATCATCTTGTCACAGTAAACTGGCCTGTCAATCATCTTGTCACAGTAAACTGGCCTGTCAATCATCTTGTCACAGTAAACTGGCCTGACAATCCTGTTACAGTAAACTGGCCTGTCAATCATCTTGTTACAGTAAACTGGCCTGACAATCATCTTGTCACAGTAAACTGGCCTGTCAATCATCTTGTCACAGTAAACTGGCCTGTCAATCATCTTGTTACAGTAAACTGGCCTGTCAATCATCTTGTTACAGTAAACTGGCCTGACAATCATCTTGTCACAGTAAACTGGCCTGTCAATCATCTTGTTACAGTAAACTGGTCTGACAATCATCTTGTCACAGTAAACTGGCCTGTCAATCATCTTGTCACAGTAAACTGGCCTGTCAATCATCTTGTTACAGTAAACTGGCCTGACAATCTTGTTACAGTAAACTGGCCTGTCAATCATCTTGTTACAGTAAACTGGCCTGTCAATCATCTTGTCACAGTAAACTGACCTGTCAATCATCTTGTCACAGTAAACTGGCCTGTCAATCATCTTGTCACAGTAAACTGTCCTGTCAATCATCTTGTTACAGTAAACTGGCCTGACAATCATCTTGTCACAGTAAACTGACCTGTCAATCATCTTGTCACAGTAAACTGGCCTGTCAATCATCTTGTCACAGTAAACTGACCTGTCAATCATCTTGTCACAGTAAACTGGCCTGTCAATCATCTTGTTACAGTAAACTGGCCTGACGATCTTGTTACAGTAAACTGGCCTGTCAATCATCTTGTTACAGTAAACTGGCCTGTCAATCATCTTGTCACAGTAAACTGGCCTGTCAATCATCTTGTCACAGTAAACTGGCCTGTCAATCATCTTGTTACAGTAAACTGACCTGTCAATCATCTTGTCACAGTAAACTGGCCTGTAAATCATCTTGTCACAGTAAACTGGCCTGTCAATCATCTTGTCACAGTAAACTGGCCTGTCAATCATCTTGTCACAGTAAACTGGCCTGACAATCATCTTGTCACAGTAAACTGGCCTGTCAATCATCTTGTCACAGTAAACTGGCCTGTCAATCATCTTGTCACAGTAAACTGGCCTGACAATCTTGTTACAGTAAACTGGCCTGTCAATCATCTTGTTACAGTAAACTGGCCTGTCAATCATCTTGTCACAGTAAACTGACCTGTCAATCATCTTGTCACAGTAAACTGGCCTGTCAATCATCTTGTTACAGTAAACTGGCCTGTCAATCATCTTGTTACAGTAAACTGGCCTGACAATCATCTTGTCACAGTAAACTGGCCTGTCAATCATCTTGTCACAGTAAACTGGCCTGACAATCATCTTGTCACAGTAAACTGACCTGTCAATCATCTTGTCACAGTAAACTGGCCTGTCAATCATCTTGTCACAGTAAACTGACCTGTCAATCATCTTGTCACAGTAAACTGGCCTGTAAATCATCTTGTCACAGTAAACTGGCCTGTCAATCATCTTGTCACAGTAAACTGGCCTGTCAATCATCTTGTCACAGTAAACTGGCCTGACAATCATCTTGTCACAGTAAACTGGCCTGTCAATCATCTTGTCACAGTAAACTGGCCTGACAATCCTGTTACAGTAAACTGGCCTGTCAATCATCTTGTTACAGTAAACTGACCTGTCAATCATCTTGTCACAGTAAACTGGCCTGTCAATCATCTTGTCACAGTAAACTGGCCTGTCAATCATCTTGTCACAGTAAACTGGCCTGTCAATCATCTTGTCACAGTAAACTGGCCTGTCAATCATCTTGTTACAGTAAACTGGCCTGTCAATCATCTTGTCACAGTAAACTGGCCTGACAATCCTGTTACAGTAAACTGGCCTGTCAATCATCTTGTTACAGTAAACTGACCTGTCAATCATCTTGTCACAGTAAACTGGCCTGTCAATCATCTTGTCACAGTAAACTGGCCTGTCAATCATCTTGTCACAGTAAACTGGCCTGTCAATCACCTTGTCACAGTTAAAATCCTCCACATTTAATTTAATTTTATACTCTATCGGAGAGAAATGCAGAAATACGTTGATCCGCAGTTTCATGCAGAGACTCTCCTCATATTAAAGGGAAAATTCTGTCAGTATTTACTCTCCCTCATGTTGTTCAACCCCGTAAGACCTTCGTTCATCTTCAGAACACGAATTAAGATATTTTTGATTAAATCTGAGAGCTGGATCACTCCTCCATAGGCTTCTTCAGGGATTGAAATTGTTCCCTGAAAAGTTATTAAAGACATCGTTAAAATAGTTCAAGTGACTACAGTGGCTCAATCTTAAGTTTATCAATTACTAAATAATTAATTATTAATAATTAATTCTGAGTAATTACTGACAGAATTTTCATTTTTGGGTGAACTATCCCTTTATTGCATAATGATATAAAGTTAATGGCCAAATGGATCTTTATAAAAGCCCACATTGTTATTGCAGATGAAATATAACACGGATAACATTAAATAAATATTTTTTTATCAGGTTAAACTTTGATTAGTCATCTAAAACCTTATCCACCATGTTTTGTAGTTTTTGAACACTTCTTACTCATGTTTGTAGTTCCTCCTCCAAAGCGCAATGGATTGTGGGCAATATTAGCCTTTATAGTGAACACGGATCCACAATTCGAAAATCCATGGGAAATAGTAGACCATCCGGGGACTTCTGGCATAATCTTTTCAACATAATGCTTTGGGACACACTTACTCTAATCTCACACAGTTTAGGATGGATAGTGTAATTGAAAAGCAGGGATAGTGTTTTTCGCCTACTACAGGCTAAAGTAGTGAAGTATGCGATTTCGGACGCTGCCAATCACTCAAATTCACTACAGTTGTGACGCTTTAGCATGAGATATAGCGCATGCCATGGAAACCTAAATTAAGTCATTCTTTATAGCACAAAAAGTCCTTTAAATGTAAATGAGGCTCATTCTGGATCCACAAATGATTAACATGACGCTAACGGCTCAAAGAAAGCATGCTGTAAATAAACGTTTATTTCAGGTTCGTAGATATGTTCATAAATTGTTGCATAATATTTGTTTATATATGATTTCAGATTGTATGTACAGGTAGGCTTAAACAACGTATGTAAATAAACCACATCAACAACGCGTGCGATTCATTAGTGAACTCCCTCCTCAGACTGCAGTGCAAAGCATCATATTTAAACACGTGTTTGTTGTTGTAATGACACGTTCCCTTAAGTCTGTGTCTTAATAAACTGACAGTATGTGACCCGCACATCAAACCAGCGCTGTGCAAACAACAAACACATTAAAACATCACTACACAACACGCCTGACCTTTCCAATCCAATTACAGTGAGAAATGCCACTCTTTGAGCCGGTGGAGTCCTGATGCTCACTGACCCGGGGAGAGACTGAGGCAAGTCTGTCCTGATCTCAGAGGATCTGGTTCGGGACGCTGGTCTTGGATCAGTCATCTGGAAATAATTAAGGATTTTTTTTTTTATTTTGTACCGTGTGAACAGACAGATGATGGTAGTGACGTCAGATTTGTTGGATATATTTAATCTCCATCCAGAACATTCCAAAAATCTGAAGTCATAAATGAAACAAACATTTAGCTTTATCGTTGCATATCTGGCGACATTTAAAGCATTACACCATTAAACTGCTCATATGTATTGTCATTCTTACCTTTTTTAGTGTCTTTGGTCAGATTCAGTCCTGTCAACCGCTGATCTGAAAAGTCACGTGGCCTCTCGGTCATTAACATTCGTGTCTTTGCAACAGCCAATCAAAATTTCTTAAAAAGGATCTCGAAAAGGCATACATCTAAAAAGCCTTGTCAAGATTAGTCAAGCTAATACACACACCAGATTTAATTGTAAAAAAAAAAAACGTTTACAACAAAATTATATTAATAAGTTACTCAAAATATTTAAGTAAAGATTTATTTGTTGAAAATATAGATTTCATTTTTGTTACAATTACAACTTCACAGAGTCATTTTTCTGCGTGAGCCAATCTCCGTCGAGTTGTGTGTGGATTGTGTGTCCTTTACCGAATGTACACACTGATGGTGTGAGATAATAAAGTAGTTTGAAATATAATAGGGGTTTTATTCTCTTGATGGCAGAAAATCTCAGCTCGACACATTTGATGAACGGCTGTGCTCTTCTTAGTCATTTCATCAAAATATTAACATACGATTTCGAGGTTAATTGATCTAATTTAGAGATCAGTGGCATTGTGTTAAGTTTTTGTGTCTTTTTTGTTAATGAGGGATTTGTGGAGTAAAATGAAGTCAATAGTTAAACTGGGACAGACGGTTATTATTTTTTTATTTAACACTTAATGCAATAAATGCGGTTGTTATTTAATTATTGCATGAGGTAGATGTACATTCCACATATATTTGCTATTTATTACAACAGTTGTGATCAGAATTATTGGCATCCCTGGTAAATATGTCTGTAAAATTAAATCTGCATTGTTTATCCTTTTAAACTTTCGTTAAAATAATTCACAAAAATCGAACCTTTCATTGCAGTAAAATAATTTAAAGTTGGGGGGGGGGGGGGATCACATAATGAAATAAATGCTTTCTCCAAAACACGTTGGCCATAATTATTGCCACCCCTAGATTTTTTTGTGTGACGAATATTTCCATTATTCCCAACATGATGAGTTCATTTTAACCTTTAATAATAATACCAGCTGACAGGTTTCCCTGATTTGCTTCCTTGAGAAAAATGAGCATAGGCCCTAGTGTACCTGATATTTAGCCAAGTGAATCAATATTGAATCAAGATGAGAATTGAATCGCAAGCTTTTGAATCGATTTCTCACTCCAAGTTGAACTCAAAGGTTGCCAGCCCTAAATTTCGTTTATCAGAGGTTTAATCTGCGAGATGAATTTCTAACGATTACAGTGATTTGTTTCTTTTTAATAAACATGAATCCATCCAAAACACCCAGAAAGAATGATATACAGATTCCCGTCATAAACAGCCAGGCAGCATTAAAATACACACTTTTCACATCGGACATGACAGAGCGTGGCAGAGAGCAATAAAACTAACCAATGATCCAAACCCAATCCTAAATATTGATTTAGACCATCCATAGGATTAACATGTAGGCCCTACTGTACTGTACCTGATATTTAGGCCCTACTGTACCTGATCTGCTGGGTTATCCAACAATGATCCTGTGTTATAAGGTTTAATAATTCTAATGAAATTCTAACCCTTCACACTCAGTCTGTGGTCTGTTCAATAGAGACAGTGAGTATTTGTTCTTAGGAAACACTGACATCTGGTGGCCACTATGAAACATGACAGCGCTTTATTTATTTATTTATATTTAAAAGCAGTAAAGTATACAGAGGCCTATTTGCATCACATAAGAATAAAGTTTATATTTTATCTTTATTAATTAAATTTCAGTTTAATTAAGCCATTTGTTCTTAGTAAACACTGAAATCTGGTGGCCACTATGAGACATGACAGCGTTTTATTTCTTATTTAAAAGCATCATAACAGTAAAGTATATGGAGGCCAATGTGCATCACATAAGAAACAAGTTTATATGTTATCTTTATGAATTAAATGTCAGTCTTTTCTTCATGCAGATCTGAATAAATATATTGTACACGCCTTTTTGAAAACGGTTTTAACAACACCAGAGAACCTGTCCTGTAAGTGTCTGAATGGCTTTGGTTGTTGAGATGGATTACAGGCTGATCTGTGATTCATGTTAGCCAGATAACAGCTATAACAGATGGCATATTCCTGTCATTCTGCACAAATCCCATAATCCCCTGGGTATGGCAAGCCGTTTTAACTTTTATTCATTTTCAGGATATGAATTCTTGATATCAACAATTCAATTGTTGATATCAACAATTCAATTGTTGATATCAACAATTACATTTTTGATATCAGCAATTTAATTATTGATATCAACAATAGAATTCTTGATATCAACAATTGAATTCTTGATATCAACAATAGAATTCTTGATATCTGTAATTGTATTTTCACTAGTGAAATGTCACCATAGGCTGCCATTCAAAATTAATTGTTGATATCAAGAATTGATTTCTTACTAGTAGAAATATAGTTTTTGATATCAATAATTACATTGTTACTTGTAAAAATGCGAATTCCTGATATCAATAATTCAATTGTCACTAGTTGAAATGTCTATTCTTGTTATCAACAATTTAATTGCTACTAGTAAAAATGTTAGTTTTTGATATCTGAAAATGTATTTCTGATATCAATATAATTTCAGATATCTAAAATGGCTTTCTTACTAGTAACAATTACATTCATGATATCAGAAATTAACATTGTCACTAGTGAAAATGGAATTATTGATATCAAAAATGAACATTGTTACCAGTAGCAATTCAATTGTTGATATCAAGAATAGACATTTCAACTAGTGACAATTGAATTCTTGATATCAAAAATAAAGGTTTTTACTAGTAAGAATTGTATTTCTGATATGTGAAATTGGAATTTCAACTAGTAAGAAATCAATTCTTGATATCAACAATTGATTTTGAATGGCAGCCAATGGAGACTTTTCACTAGTGAAAATACAATTACAGATATCAAGAATTATAGTTTTTACTAGTTGAAATTCAGTTGCTGATATCAAGAATTATAATTTTAACTAGTGAAAATTTAATTGTGGATATCAAGAATTAGCATTG
>JAPDVR010000025.1:3338751-3408751 GCA_026230005.1 Gila orcuttii
TATTTTGAGTTAATAATACACTGTTTTTTGGTTTTTTTTTAACTTAATAATACACTGGTTTTTTTTGTTTTGTTAATAATACACTGTTTGGTTGTGTCTTTATTGGGGTCATTTGTAGGGAGGTGGATGCCATTTTATGTGAGTAGTAGTTTCCTGCTGTGTTATATAGAGAGGAAGTAAGGGAAGTGTTTGTCTTTTGATTTCTTCTACTTTTGGTAAGTTATTTCTAAAAAAAAAAATCAAAAAAAAAACCTTAGTAAGAATTTCTTTTGTTTGTTATTTTGTCCGTTTCCCCTCCTGAAGTCCTATCTTTATATCCCACTGATTATACAAATAAAACTTGTGAAATCTTTTTACTTTACAAACTGGTTTTCTCTCACTCTCTCCCGCAACTTTTCTTAATAATACTTTTAATACTTTTATAGACCTGAAACGGGTCGTAACAAGATATAAAAAAACACCACGAACCAAAATACTTATTCCTGAAGGAGATACTGAACGTGAAGGAACAATACAAGTGTATGTTTTTGTGTGTGTGTGTGTGTGTGTTTTTTTACACATACTTATAAGGAAGTAACATAAATATGAGGGTCAAAGTCACCAATGACCAGTGACGTCATCCAGGGTTCAGTTCCGTTCGGTGACTGAAGGTGCGCGCTGCGTGTGTGCACCAGCGTTCAGTGCGCGTGCCTGTGACCATCATCATCACCACCACCTTCATCATCATTATCATCACCACCACCAACCAACATCATCATGATGATGACACGCGTGCGGTCCGCGGTCTCCAACATCATCGGCGGCATCATGGCTTCGGGCTCCAGCGCGAGCGAGCCTCACCCGGATCTCCCGGCCCGGTTCCGGTACAGCAGGCCGGATTTCCTCGCGCTGTCCCCGGACGAGGTAGAGTGCTCTGCGGATCACATCTCCAGACCCATCCTCATCCTCAAGGAGATGAAGCTGCCCTGGGCCGCCGGTTACGCGGAGTGAGTACGCGGATGCTGCGGCATGTGTGTGTGTGTGTGTTCGTTCTCATCATGATGAGAATCACATGAGAGTAATATAAGAATCACATGAGGAATAGAGAATGCAAGGTCCATGACACGCATCCATACTTTCATTTCCATCCATGCAGGTTTAGCCAGGGCGCATGCGCGCATTTTGCGCATTATATCATAATCTGATTCTGATAAACGGTCATGTCGGATATTAGAGCTTATAGCGTTGTAAGCATGCAGGTGTGATGTTGTGTAAAGTAGCACCCTTTATCTTTTTTTGGTCCTCTGGCACTGTTTTATTTTATTTTACTTTAGTTAGGCCTACTTTGTATTTTTACTTTGAAGATTATGTCTCATTTTATTGATCTGGTTCATGGTAGCTATTAATTCAAAATAATAATAATATAAAAACTGTCATGTCTAGTTGTAGCCCTACAGCAGACTCTATTATTACTGCATTAGAATAAGATTTCAGACAGGCCTGGTTGAGATTTATGAATGTTATATACCATATGTTTGGTATTTATGATACATGGATACTGTTTTTAATATGCAGCTCGACTCCCAAACTCAGATCAGGATGCTTTATCTGACTCAAACTGTGCTGGGATGGAGAATATTAAACCAAAGCTGTGATTAATATGAGATGAACACACTGACCTGTTTGTTATTTTAGTATTAATGTGTTAATATTTTGAATTAGCCTTTATTTTTTATATTTTAAATTTAATTTAAGTTTTAATAATTATGTTATGTGTTTTGGTCATTTTTATTATTTAAAGAATATATATATATATTCATACACACACACACACACACACACACACACACACACACATATATATATATATATTTCGGTTTTAGTCATTTTTGTTTTCTTAAGTTAAAGTTTTTCCATCTAATATTTCTATTTCATTTTATTTCAGCTTTATTTAAATTAACAAAAACTATTTTTAATAGTTATATTTAACAATAACATCACTGCAATTTACAAGAATGACAACTACAATATGTAAATATATTTAACCATTTAGCAATAAGCATAACATATTTTGTATGACGTGTGATTTGATTACATCATTCCTCATGGGATATTTTGCAAAGTAAATGAATATTCTTCAGTCCAGTTCAGTCTCTATACATTACGATTTGTAACATCTTCGAGATGTTTAATTCTCCTTTAGCTCTGATGAGGATGTTAAAGTGCGACTCACTCACTTCCTGATGTCGGTCTAGAGAACTGAGATTCAGGGAAAGAGCTCTCGAATGCCGGGTCACATGACCAACTCTCAGGAGAACCGGGTCACATGACCAACTCTCAGGAGAACATGCACTGTTGTTTAATGTCTCTAATCTGATGTGGAGCAGTTTATTAACCAGATCTATCTATCTATCTCGCTTTCTATCTATCTATCTATCTATCTATCTATCTATCTATCTATCTATCTATCTATCTATCTATCTATCTATCTATCTAACATTCTATATATCTATCTCTCTATCATTCTATCTCTCTATCATTCTATCTCTCTATCATTCTATCTCTCTATCTCTCTATCTATCTATCTATCTATCTATCTAACAATCTCTCTATCATTCTATCTCTCTATCATTCTATCTCTCTATCATTCTATCTCTATCTATCTATCTATCTATCTGTCTGTCTGTCTGTCTGTCTGTCTGTCTGTCTGTCTGTCTGTCTGTCTGTCTGTCTGTCTGTCTGTCTATCTATCTATCTATCTATCTATCTATCTATCTATCTATCTATCTATCTATCTATCTATCTATCTATCTATCTATCTATGAATGATTAGTTGACTTTACTCGCAAATCGCGTGGAAACCCGTTGCCCTATTCCACTTTAGTTTTTACACAAGCTGAAACTAAACATGTTGAGTTGTATTAACATATAATCTTATGTAGGTGCAGTAGACAAAACAAGTTTACATTAGTAGTCTTT
Organism: Gila orcuttii; assembly: GCA_026230005.1. Taxonomy (NCBI): domain Eukaryota; kingdom Metazoa; phylum Chordata; class Actinopteri; order Cypriniformes; family Leuciscidae; genus Gila; species Gila orcuttii. The sequence continues at coordinate 3,341,710 of JAPDVR010000025.1, forward strand.
ACTGAAAATCATTAGTTCACATTCTAAAACTTTTTGAGTTTAGGTGTACTATTAGGTACCCAGCATGCATTGCAACATGAAGCTTTTCATTTTTCATGACTTTTAATCTCTATTGATGTCAACATCAATGTGCAGTCATCACTGGATCACTTTACTATAGCTTTTTAGCTATAACAATTGTGCCTTTTTAGACACACAGGTAAAGTAGCCAGATAATAACTAATTTCAAATGTCAAGGGCAAGAGCCCAACTAAAGCCAACACTTATCACCATTATGGTGAATATTTTTAAATTAAATTAAACAATAATTCATCAACATCTATCTATCTATCTATCTATCTATCTCGCTATCATTCTATCTATCTCTCTCTATCATTCTGTCTATCTATCTATCATTCTATCTCTCTATCATTCTATCTATCTCTCTGTCATTCTATCTATCATTCTATCTATCTTTATCTATCTATCATTCTATCTCTCTTTCTATCTATCTCATTCTATCTATATCTCTCTATCTCTCTTTCTCTCTATCTCTCTATCATTCTATCTATCTCTCTATCATTCTATCTATCTCTCTATCATTCTATCTATCCCTCTATCTATCTATCTATCATTCTATATATCTATCTATCTTTATATCTATCTATCTCTCTATCTCTCTTTCTATCTATCTATCTCTCTATCTCTCTTTCTATCCATCTATCTCGCTTTCTATCTCTCTATCATTCTATCTATCTATCTCTCTTTCTATCTATCTCTCTATCTCTTTCTATCTATCTATCATTCTATCTATCTATCTCTCTATCATTCTATTTATCTCTCTATCTATCTATCTCTCTATCTATCTATCTATCTATCTATCTATCTAGAAGACAAAGTCATTTCGTCAAGAAGAACAACCTGAAATAACATTTAAACAATGATTGGCAAAAACCCTAACCATAAACTACCCATAACTTGAGTGGTTAATGTGTGTTTTTTAACCTTAAGCCTGACCCTGAAATCTGATTAGTTGTGAGAAATGTTGTTCCTTGAATCCAGTCACGTTCTGAACATAAAAAGCAGCATTTCCAGCAACAGGAATGAGACGTCACAAATGTCCCTGACGAAAGATGTTTCCTCTCAGGACAGGCTGTGAACTCTATGAATATCATTAGATCCTCATTAACTAATGAGGATGCAGAAATCAGTTTCCGTGGAAACCCTGTTGTGATGTGGGCGATCATCAGATGTTCACGAGTCTCGTGCTCTTTACACTCACGCTGTGAGTCTTCTGAGATGATGGCAGTTGTGCATCATCAAGAAGCGTTTAGGGAGCTCGAAAAGCGTTGTTTGATGAAGACCTGATGAAGGTTGTAGATTTAAACCTAAAGGTGCCATAGAATGCATTAATACAATATTTTAAATTGTTCTCTGATATCTACATAGAAGGACTTAGGTAAGGGCAAAGTTTTACATGTCCATTTACAACCCTAGGATTTGTCTCTGGAATGAAATGGGCTGTTATTATTTGGAAGGGCCATGAATAATAATGTTGAGCTGTGCTCTGATTGGCTGTTTCACAGATTTGTACGCAGGACTGTTCACAGACTGATTGGTCCTTAACTCAATCTGCTTGCAATCACATCATTCTCTATAGGACACAGCTGATTGGTTCCTGCTGCATCCGTAGCCAATGAGGTCACAGCTCAACCTTCAAATACTTGCTCAGTATTTGCTGTATCAGTTGAAGCATACTTTCAGAAACCCTCCACCTTCCCCAGCTCCACCTGTATAGATCTGCTATGGGTAATGCATGTATGCATATTGTAGCCTACAGCCGCAGCATGTCGTATACTTGCTCAAAGCAGCGTGTCGTGTGTGTATTGGCGGTAGCAAATAACACAAATAACAAAAAGCAGCAGCAGCATAGTAGATCAATTCTGTGTTATTCATTTTCTAACCATTACCATACTAGATTGCATGACAGAACTTCCATTTCATGCTGATTTTAAAGCTGCCTTCTCCTTGATACCCGTACTTATCCACATATCCACTGCGTTACACCGTGTCCTAACCAGACGCGATAAGATTCCAGCGACAAGCAATTTTCCTGTCCACACTAGATGCGACGCGACTAGAGATGCGTCAAAATCAATCAAAACCCACAGCCAATCAGAACAGCGTGTGGGCGGAGTTTCGTGGCAAGCGCACGGCACCAGAGAATAATCCATACGGCACTCGCAAGAAAATGGATAACACATAATCAAATTCACAAATAATACACCATTTAAACATTATTAAAAATACATACTGAGTAACTAAATCAATTATTTGTTAAAGAATACACTTGTTTGTTCACAGTTTGAACCTTCTTGTTTCCATTTGTTTAATTTCAAGATCTGAGGTGAATTATCCATTGTTGCTTTTACGGTTAAAAAGCTGGGAGCAGCAGGGGCGTCGCACCCGTGGGGGATGTGGGTGTTTTAACACCCACACTTTTCCCGAAGAGAGGGTTCAACACCCACACTTTTTCTGCAGTTTTGCACAAACATCTTACTCCCGTCGCTCCGTTTCTCTGGCCCACTCTGTGTGTCCGAGATCGCGCGAGAGACCGAGTGTGTCTGCGCTCGCGACAATGCGCGAGAGAGACTGAATGTGTCTGAGCATTAGTAATTTGGTAATGTTACATACTACATAGTAATATATACTGCATATGTATGTATCTATAGGCCTACAGTGGTTAAATTTGGCCGGGGCTCAGCCCAGGCACATAAGCCTGCTCGTTTGTGTCCTGATGTGTCTGTTTGCAGTCAATTGCCTACTGGAAATTATGTCACATAAAATGTGATGAAAGTGATGCTTTTGAAAACATATTTCTGACAATAAATGTAAGATTTTTGAAATGGCATGTCTATTTTGTCTCGGCGGAGCTGAGATGAGAACAATCGGAACACGGCCGTATACTTGTTCAGCTGCTTAATCTCGTTGTCAGTCGACTATGATCGTGCACCGCTCGCGCATGCGCATCTAGGTAACACGGATAAATATACGCAGCAATAATGAATGTTCCTGGGAGATCCGTAGTTGGGTGGTTCTTCAACTACCGGCACTTTTGGCCTTGTGAACTTGAGGGGGAAAAAAGTGTTCAAATCAAAATGGTCACAGTCTAACAGTTAAATATAACTAGTCAAGTTTAATGATCCATAAGTGAACGCATTTACATTATAAGACAAATTGGTGTTTTTTGACATATTTTCCGATCCGCACTGAACAAATGTCATTTCCATCACATGTAAATATTTGATTATTATTTTAAAATATTATGATATACATAATTTCTTAACAGTGTAACACCACTTTCACACATAGTATTACCAGTTTATACCTATATTGCAATTACCATAGATTTGTGGATTAAGTAAATTAATTGTCATGAGGCCCAAACACAAAGCTTACATCCACCACAACCTGAAATATAATATTGGATTGGTTAGATACATTTAAGAAAAATAACTACTTGTGTTATTACATTAAGTGGACCATTATCTCATAAACTATGCAGAAGTTTTTAATGAGTGATTAGAATTTTGTAAATATTTTTTAAAAAGTTATGAGGGGGTGGAAATGACTGGGTGTTGTGGAAATGACAATGAATGGACGTCCATGTAAAAAAACAGAAGACATTTATTTGAAACTTTCTGAAACAGACAATTACATTTAACAAATCATTAATCTCATTAGTCATTAGTTTGTTTGGTTCTGTTTTGGTATAGGACTGAGACCTTTCTGCAGTTGACTTCCGCGGCATCTTAAAAATAGATGAAAAGGCATTTCAACAAATATATATTTGAATAAATACATTAGCATTGTACATTTCAATAAATAAAATATACATATGTAGCCACACAATCTATGAATTGCACGTTGTAAGCATGAATGTCATTTCCACCTCACCTTTGTCATTTCCACCCAAGAAGGAATGTGTTGGAAATGATGGTGGTGGAAATGACAATCCTGCAGTATTTTGTAAAAAAATCCAAGCTAGTATTACAGATTAGCTATGAATTGGTAGCTAGCATTATATGCATGCAAAATACATCTATTTATGTTAAAACATCTATTTATTTACAAACTCAATTGATGTTACGCCATGTTTGGAAATGACATACAATAAAAATATTTTCATTTCAAGCAGTATTTACCTTGAGTTTTCTTCTCCAAGTTGGTGAAGAAATTAAAAATCTCCTCCATGTCAGACATGTGCTGTGATGTCATTGTTAATCTCCATAGAAACTACCCAAACAATCTTTCAAAAAAAAACTTTTAAAAGGGACATTACAGTGTTGTGGTGGAAATGACGGCAATACTGTGGGACAACTACATTTTGTATATAAAATCACATTAATAGTTGTCTGACCTTAAATACCCCAATTATGTTTTGATTATTTTACTGATACTGTATACAGTCATATCAAAATAAAATAGATAAATCATTTTTTTACACTTCTTTTTCATTATTGAAGATCAGAAGTCTGGGTGGGGGACAAGCACGAAACAGCAATATTTGCATCTATAACCGTACGTTCACACCGCCGCCGGCGAGAGCGTCAAAATTCGCTCTCGCCGCCCTGCCAGCGATGCCGTGGAAAGATTCGTGGACGCTCTGATGCTCTGACGTAGATCGAACGCGTGGTCTTTTTTAAAACTGTATTTAAAGGTGCCACAAAGCAAACAAGCATGTCGATCATTATTTTTGCAGAAAATTGATCGATGGAAAGAACTTAACTATTATAGTGACATGCTTGCTAATGAAATAAACAAATTAAAAGCCATTTGTGTGGTGTGGCTTTTGTGTTCATGGTTAAGTGCTATTATAATTTGCATTTCCGCTGAAAAAGAAGTGTTCTAGCACGAAAGTCTTGCCTATAAATAGTGTTGCGCGCCTTCTTATCAAATTCAAATGATCATCCTCCTCTATTTTGCTTGGGAACTAATGTGATCGGAACCAAAGTTTACAGGACTGCGTTCTCTGGACTCCTCTCAAACGGAGCACTTCTATATTCCGATTGGTTGCCGCCGAACCGCGTCATTGCTTATTACCATAAAGTTGACCTGACTTCAACTCTCCTCGCCGCTCTCACCGTCCAAGACGCGCCGCGCCGCTCTCGCCGGAGCTCGCCGCCGGCTCTCATTGAAAATGAATGACTTCCGGCCACTTTGACGCTCTCGCCGGCGGCGGTGTGAACGCACAGTAATGATGTTTAAAAAGGTGAAAAAATCATCGTAGACTATCCGTAAAAAGTTTCAAAAGTACTTTCATTGTAAAGTTAAATATGAAAGTGTGAATTTTTCAAAATTAAATGTTTTTTTTTTATAAAAAAGAATTGCCCAGTTGCGTTGGATGTGAATTGTGAAAGCGCGCAAAAGTTCCAGAAATGTGCAAAAAGTGCCCTGGCCTTGAATGACAAGGTAAGGAAAATAAGACTAAATCAAAATTAAATAACCAAGTCCAAGACTAGGTTGACCATGTGATTTTTCTCAGGAGATGTTTTGAGCATTTTACTTCAGACACCGGATTATCAGCAACTGCCAATAGAACTGCTAGCTGGCTACTCAAAATAAACTAGCAATATATTCAGCCAGCATATTTGTATTTGATCTGTGTGAATTACAGAAATATAAGACTTGCACCTACTTTTAGCTGCCAAACAAGCTTTCCACAAGGATAGATATATTTTTTTTATTTTTGTCATATGCTGCACTCTCTTCATGTGGCACATTATGTTTGGCACATTGTATGGGTCACTATATCATAACAAGGTAATCAAGTGATGACTGATTAACAGTAATGTAAATGCTAAATGTCCTAATACCTGTTGATACTACAACAATGCAAAGTATATGCTCTTAACCTTGCAATTTTTCACATATCATGTAATACTCAATTTCTTTGCACGAAACTCTGCAGAAAGTGCCATTTAATGGTTTATTTTTCAAAAAAAATAATTCCCGGGGGAGCATACCCCCAGACCGCCCTAGGGAGAGCACCTGCCCCCACATAATAAATCCCAATTTAACCCCTATATATTGTTCTTAATATGTGGTTTGTATAATATATGTTGTGCCAAACCACATCCATCCCCCGCACTTTTAAAAAGCTTGCTACGCCCTGATATTCAAAGTCATATTACACGTTTTTAACATTAAATAAAGCACATAAACACCTGAGCTTATCATTGCCACACGTTGTTTGTTGTTCCAGCACAACGTTGCAGAAAAATAGAAATCGTTTTTAAAATAGAATCGTCGCGTGTCGTGGTTTAGGACAAAAACTCTGATTAACATGGAAAAGACGCCTTTTATCGCGTGTGAGGCCTTGTCTACACTAGGGTTGGGTATCGTTTGAATTTTTTACGATTCGTATTTCGATTCTGCTTATCAATTCCGATTCTTATCGATTCCTGTAACATTGAAAAGAGACCTTTTACTGCGGCGTCGCGTCACGTTGTTAATGGTGAAACTGTAGCTGTGATGATCGTCTGTGTCTCCACAGGGTGATCAATGCAGGTAAAAGTGCCCTAAACGAGGACCAGGCGTGTTGTGAGGTGGTGGAGCTCAGGAAGAGACCCGCAGACCCGTCCAGCCCCAGTTACACTCCCACCAGGAGACGCTCCTCTCTGCCCAGCACTGACATACTGGAGACCATCGACAGCACGGTGAGGTTCACATCTATACTGGGAGAAGGGCTTTCCACAGATAATGAGAGATGCTTATTATCTCACGGACTGACAAGGCTCAAATGTGTGTGTTTGAACTGCTGCAGAATTTTTCATATACACTACCGTTCAAAAGTTTGGGGTCAATACGATTTTTAGTTTTTTTTAAAGAAATGAATAATTTTCTTCAGAAAGGACGCATTAAATTGAGCAAAAGTGACAGTAAAGACATTTATAATAATGCAAAATATTTATTTTTTAATTAAATGCTTTTCTCTTGAACTTTCAAAGAATCCTGAAAAAAAATGAATCACGGTTTGCACAAAAATATGAAGCAGCACCACTGTTTTCAACTGTGATAATAATCATAAATGTTTCTTGATCAAATCATCATATTATAGTGATTTCTGAAGGATCATGTGACACTGAAGACTGGAGCAATGATGCTGAAAATTCAGCTTTGATCACAGGAATAACATTGATTTACATTGAAATAATATTTCACAATATTACTGGGTTTGTTTTGTATTTTTAATCAAATAAATGCAGCCAAGAGACTTAATTTAAAAACATTAAAAATCTTACCGTCCCCAAACTTTTGAACAGCAGTGTAGATTAGTGGTTCTCCTGTGTAAGCCTATATAAAACAGTCGAAATAGCCGTACCCCCCGAAGCTCAGGGTATAATTCGAACACTAGGTCTATAAACAATGCTGAATAATCACAGAATGATTCGTTTTTTTGTTTCAGCAGGAGGTGAAGGAGCTGGACTTCCACTACTGGGGTTTGTTTGACGGTCACGGCGGTCCTGGAGCTGCTGTTTTCGCAGCCAAGTTTCTCCACCTGCACATCGAGGAGCAGCTCCAGGAGGTTCTGGAGATCCTGCAGAACCCAGCGCTCCAGCCGCCCACGTGTTTAGGCGAGGAGAACCCCGTCCACCACCCTCCCCAGCTCCACCTGTCTGCCGGAGGCTCCCAGCGAGGCCTGTCCCGGGCCGCCTCGCTCAGGGGGGCCGCGGGGGCCCCGGGGTCCCCGAACACCACGGCGCCGCGCTTCTTCATGGAGAAGAAGATCAAGCAGGAGAGTCTGGTTGTGGGAGCCATAGAAAACGCCTTCAAGGAAATGGTGAGTGGTTTTTGGATCAGGAATCTGAATCTCACACGGCCACTAGATGGCAGGCTGAGATCTTTTATGAATGATGCATTAATGTAAATGAGCTGAACTTAAAGAATCCTGAGGAAAATTATCATGGTTTCCAGAATAATGTTTTCAACAGTGATAATTATCGTGTTTCTTGAGCATCAAATCATCATATTAGAGTGATTTCTGAAGGATCATGTGACACTGAAGACTGGAGTAATGATGCTGGAAATTCAGCTTTGATCACGGGAATAAATTACACTTTACTGTATATTCACATAGAAAAAACATATTTTGAATTATAATATTTCACACTTTTTACTGTATTTTTAATTAAATAAATACAGCGTTAGTGAGTAGAAGAGACTTCATTCAAAAACATTAAAAACTCTTAGTCTTAGTGAATGTTTAAATTGAATGGAATGTAAAATAATTGTAGCTTTTTTTTGGTTTGCACTGATTTCAATGAAGGGTTGAGCAGTAAATCATCATATTATACTGATTTCTGAAGGATCATGTGACAATGAAGACTGGAGTAATGATGCTGAAAATTCAGCTTTGATCACAGGAATAAATTACATTTGAACATTCATTCACATAGAAAACAGCTGTTTTACATTGTAAAGTTTTGCATTGATTTGAAATAGCTTTGGGTTGAGTTGTCCGTGTGTGTGTGTGTGTGTGTGTGTGATCTCAGGACGCTCACATCGCTCGAGAGAGGCTGGTTTACTCTATCACTGGAGGATGTACTGCGCTAGTGGTGATGTATTTACTCGGAAAACTGTACGTAGCCAATGCTGGTGACAGCAGGTGAGACTGAATATTACCAAACCACATCATTTCATAAAGCATATTTCATATACTCTTATTTAAGAGCGCTTATGTCTAGACTGAAGGTGTAGTAATGACTATATATTAATAATAATTTCAATAATACATACACTATCGTTCAAAAGTTTGGGGTCAGTAAGATTTGTAATTAATACTTATTCAGCAAAAATCCATTAAATTGATTAAAAGTGACATTTATAATGTTACAAAAGGTTCTATTTTCAAATAAACGCTGTTCTATTGGACTTTCTATTCATTATAGAATCCTGTTATTGGATTTAAATCCCCAATGGTTTCTTTCCACAAAAATATGAACTGGTAATAATATAATTATTGTTTTTTACTCAGACAGGCCTCTATTAATATTTTACTATATTTCATGAATATACATTATAGTTTTTGTAATAAGACAAAATAATTCCTCCTCCACTTTAAGTTGATGTAATTCCAACTTCATATTGATTTTTCTCTCTGGTCAGTTGTAGTTTGATGAAAAATAAAATGTATCAGTTTACACATAAATAGTAAGCTGTTTTCAACATTGATAATAATCATAAGTGTTTCTTGAGCATCAAATCTTCATATTATAATGATTTTTGAAGGATCATGTGACACTAAAGACAGGAGTTGTGACTAGTTTTGAGTTCTCTTCTTGTCTTCGTTTAGTTAATCTGTTAATTAGTCTCAGTTTAGTCTTTAGGTTTCTTCATTGTTAGTTCAGTTCAAGTGTGTCTCGTTTCTTCCTCTGTTTCTCTATGTATTTAAACCCAAGTTCAGTGTTGTTCTGGGTCAGTTATCGGTGTGTTTGGTTGTCCACATTTTTGGATTTTTTACGAATATATTACTTTTCTGAACACCCCACAACTTTAATGAAATATTTAACTTCCAAAAAAACATATTTCCCACCTCAGGCATTAAATACATATTATTATTGGTAATTATTTTAAGATATGGGCACTATTAGTCTTCAACCCCTGTTATGGACACTATGGGAGCTCTTTGAATATGATTATAAAATATATTTGTAATGAAATCAACATTTTCCTATTAATCAGATGTCCCTCACACTAATTCATTAATTGCAAATGTAAAATGAACATATAATTTCACACTTATGCTATATTAAAGCCTGAAATGGGCACTTTTTGTGACAGCAACCTCATAATTTTTGATCAAAGATGTGGCTTAACTTCAGAATCTGAACTAAAATCAGTATTCTTATGATTGCTCTAAAACATTTCAGACTGAGTTCAACACCCATTAAATTATTTTTCATAAACGTAAAAAAATTATAAAAATGTAGGTGTGACGGGGTTATAATATTATAAATTGTAATAATATTTCACTGTTTTTACTGTATTTTTAATTAGATAAATACAGCCTTGGTGAGCAGAAGAGACTTCTTTCAAAAATATTAAAATGTATGTTTAAATGGAATGAAAGGAAAATAAATGTTGATTTTATTTTGCTTTGTTTTTAGCAGCATTTTCATTATCTGTTCTATGTTACTCTTTTCTTCTCTGGTAGATTTCACACAATTTTGATTTGTGCAAATATATCAATTCTATTCTGCTATATGATGTTCTGTTAAACAGAGTAGAGTAGAACAGAGCAGAATAGAACTGATAGAATTTAATTCCGTGTGTTGTGAGGTAAGCGTGATTGTGTTGTGTGTTTCAGGGCTCTGATCATCCGGTCAGGAGAGATCATTCCCATGTCCAGCTCCTTCACTCCAGAATCGGAGCGTCAGAGACTTCAGTTCCTGGTGAGAGAAATCTGGATTTCCCAGAGAATCCGGTTTATTCAGTAATCCAAATGTTTATTTCTCAGTTGTGTCAGAATGTGGCCTTGGGAAATGTTTTTTTTCTGCACTCTGATGTTTGTTTGAATTTGATCAAGGACAAGATCCTAGATTATGGAGCATGTTTACGGTTTCCCGCAGGAAAACTTCATTTTGTCCCGTTCTCTCCCAGGCTCACCTGCAGCCGTCACTGCTGGGAAACGACTTCACCAACCTGGAGTTTCCCAGAAGGGTCACGAAAAAAGAGGTTGGGAAGAGAATGCTGTACCGAGACTTCACGATGAACGGCTGGTGAGCTTGAATATCGACAACAATGAATATTATTCTGCTCTAGAACCGCACACTTACGGCCCTTGCACACTGAGTCCAAAATTTTCGTATGTGTTTTTTCTTATTCGTGATTCGGTGGCTCTGAATTGTCAAAACAACATTCAAACACCATTCAAACTGCTTGCTACGGATGCGAAAAACGCAGAAAATCGAACCCGATCCAATTTTTTTTATGACGGCCGAAAGTTTTGGAGGCAGTGTGCAAGCGTGATTGACATAACGTGAGGTCGATTATTTATTTATTTTTTTTATTTTTTTTTTTACGTGCGAAAATTTCGGATGCGAATTTCGGACTCAGTGTACAATGGCCTTTAGGCCGCGTGTCCACCAAAGTGCTTTTAGCCAGCTGAAAATGCTGGGCGCTCTGCTGAAAACGCCTAGCTGTGGGCGCTTGAGAGCGTTTTGGCAGCGCTGCGTGTTTATTTTTTCAGTTGAGACACTTTGCTTGTTATGATACGGAATATCCGCGCAAGTGTTACTAGTATCTCATTTCACACATATTTTGTTTCTGTGTTGATTCTATATTAAAATGTCGATACAATGTGACGTATTTTCACTGGCTCTTGTTTTAAATTATTTTGTTCCGTTATTATGCTTGTTGTTGTCCTCTGTTGACGTTGAACAAGCAGAATGTGGCGGTTGGTCGGTGTGATATTAGTCCCGCCCCTCCTCCACTGTGATTGGACGGTTGGGTAAAAAGTGACAGTGATGAGCGCTGCGTTTTACCCAAAAACGCCGGGCGCTCAGCGCTTCAGCGTTAAATACATGCTCAGCGCCTCGTTACGCTCATGGCGTTTAAAGGGGAACTATGCAGTTTTTTTAGCTTAACTGAACAGCTTCGGAGTTATTGGAATGGTTATACCCCCCCCCCCCCCGTTGCCTGTGATTGGAAAAACCACACTTGCAACTTTGGCCCGGCGGCCTCAGCGTCAGGAAGTATCACGTAATATCAGCTCTCGCGATGTAACAAATTGCTTTACGGCACTGCACACATATAAGCATAGATATATACACATATCTATGACATACTGTATAAGAAGCAGAAAGCTAGGAAAGCATTGTTGGAGGAACAGAGGAAGAGGAAACGGCAGACTGACCGAGCGAGGAGTCAGACACGAGTAAACATCGGACCTTAGTTTTCAGAATGGCGAAAAAAACTAAGCGCGCGCGGTCGGAAGAGTCTAGAAAAAGGAAAGGAGAATCTGACAGCGCGAGGAACCGGACAAGAGTCCCACTCGCTCAGGCTTTCACTGTTAAAGTTGATTCCTGCGATTATCATGAGAACAGTTGTCAATATCTCTCATAATTATCAGGACATAAATAAGCCTACACGTTGTAAATAGTGTAAATGAGTGCAATTTGCCAACTATTATGATAAATTGCAATAATCATGTCTAACGACATCATAACGGACATTGTTACGAAATAATCCGACGTTCATGTAACTTTATTGATGTCATCTGGCATTTTGTAATGTTTACATTACACTCAAAAAACACAAATGGAATTATACAGTAGGCCTAGGCTATTGGCTATTTACTTGTAATTTAGCTGCAATCATGTAAAAACGTTATAAGCCATCAAACGCGGTAGGCTACTTTATTATTATAAAGCGCAGAGATGCTCTGCGTGAGTGGTATTTACCACAGTAATGTTAAATACAATTACTGTGGTAAATTGTACCCAGGCATTTCATGCCTTTATCATATCACAATAATAGACCAGAAACCTCAAATAATGAATAAAAAATAAGCAAATAATTATTAGATATCTATCTATTTGAATGGATAGTTCTCCTAAAAATTATATTAATGTCATTTTAATCCCAAATGACTTAGAAATGTAGACTTAGAAACAAGCACATTATTCAAAATATTCAACCAATGGAGAGAATGAATCATAACATAATAAACATAATAAATGCACCAAAACCATTATCAATATGACTCTTGCACAATATTCCAAGTCTGCTTCATTGATTCTGTAATTATTCTGTTTATTACTGGGAATAAACTGTCCTATATACTGTATGATATAGATTACTGATTTGTTTTATATATAAAGTGTCTTCTGCTCACAAAGGCTGCAGTTGTTTGATCAAAAATACAGTAAAAATGGTGCAATATTATTACAATTCAAAATAGTTGTTTTCTATGTGAATATGTTAAAATGTAATTTATTCCTGTGATCAAAGCTGACTTTTCAGCATCATTACTCCAGTCTTCAGTGTCACATGATCCTTCAGAAATCACTATAATATGATGGTTTTATGCTCAAGAAACATTTATGATTATTATCAATGTTATGATTATAATGTCTTTCAAACAAAACAAAAAAATCCCGACCCCAAACGTTTGAACAGTAGTGTACATGCGGCTGTTCAACAATGACGTTGATGATTTAATAACCGTTCTATGTTTTCGTATCAGTATTCACTGTCCGTAGCTGAAACTCTCTGCTTTCAGTGAAGTCTCTCGAGTTTGAGTTTTCTCTCTGATGTGTGTTGTGTTGCTTTGTTCAGGGCGTACAAAACAGTTCAGGAAGAAGATCTGAAGTTTCCACTCATATACGGAGAAGGAAAAAAGGTAAGATGGCGGTTAGACGTATTCCTGCTTCACAGAGGTCATACAGGGGTCATCTTAGAGTTAAGTACGACTTTAGTTGCTCTCGTCTTTCTACATTCTTAGAAAAAAAGGTTTAATAGGGTTCTAAATAGAACTCTAGGGTTCTTGACTCAATTCTAAAGAACACTTTATGCCAAAAAGGTTCTATATAAGGAGAAACGTCTTCAATTATTGCATAATACTTTCATGTTTTAGGGCATATTTCATTTTTCTCTAGTGATAAAATATGTTTATGAGGTGTGTAATTCATAAAATTTGAAAATGAATTAAAACAATTAATTAGTTAAAACTAGTCTAACACAAATTCATAGTGATCTATAAACACACAGTAAGACCTTAAATTCAACATTTGGCGGATACAATTAATTCATACATGTTTATTGAAACGTTTAGAAAATACTGTACAACGTAAAATACTGTTTGTTGAAAAAAGTACAAAAATACTTTGAATTGTGTTTTGCATTTGTACATATACATTTGTTTGAGCTATTTGCAAATGGCATTTTGTGAATATGAATTAGGTTGAGTTGCTTGCAAATATATACATTTGTTTTCTCTGATTGTGAATTGGTTTACACATTAGAGATTAGAGATTAATTTCAGTTCTGTCTCTTTAAGAAAGAGTTAAAAGGTGAACTCAATGACCTTACAAGGATCTTTCCAGCTTAATCTTTGGCCGTATTTGGAGAATGAACTACCCTATCAGAGAAGTTGAGAAAGGGAAAAAAACATCAAGGCCAGCAGAAGAAATCTCCAGTCGTGTGTCGTGAGATTGCACACGTCTGTTGTTCTGATGTCAGCGAGACCGAGCGATTGCAAAAAGAAATGCTGAGGGAGTGACGGCAAATTTGACATCTTTCTCTCTTCTGACCAAACTTGATCAATCTCTTGAATTTTTTTCCTCTTTTGGAAAGTCTTAAAAACACTATCATGGATTTTCTTTTTTTTATTGGGGGGGGGCTTCTGAGGACCCTGGAAATGTGAGAAAGTTCCATGTATAAGTCAAACATAACGAGTACTAGTGCTAATATCACTGTTTTAGAAGAAAAGGTTCTATATGGAACCTTCAAGAGTTCCGTCAGGCCATTTGAATATAGAACCTTTTAGGGGTTCCATCATGGGAACGTTTTATGAATTTAGTTTTAATTAGTTTATTTTGTTTTATTTGAATTATATTCCATCATAAAGAAAAAAAATTAATTACATGTTAAACATGGAAGTATTATGTAATACTTTTAGACAGGGTCCGAAATTTACACCCGCCAAGCGCCAAATGTGGGTAGATTTTCCGTTTGGCCATTCCCATGGTGAATGTTCCAGACATCCCAAGTTCCAGACATCTCCCGCATATTGATAGCGGCTCCCTGATGCCCGCAAATTAGTTCAAATCTCCCAGAATCTAGAGCGAGCGAGAAGGAGCGCGCACATACTGAGCTTCAAACCGTGTAGTGCGCGCATGACAGAGAGGGAGAGAGCGAGAGACCTTGTGTGTGTGTGTGTGTGTGTGTGTGTCTCGAAGCATGTATGAACCTTCTTCACACCTAAAATAGACCTACACTAAATATATATTTTTTTACTTAAATAATTAACAAATTAAGGTGACAAAAAGAAAACACTGAATCAGTTTGAAGAAGCTTTGAAAAAACGGCTTTTTTTCATCAGACTATGTTTTTTTTTCGTCAAATAAAAATAGCAGGCCTACCTCAATCCACAGCTTGTCTATCACTTAAAAAAAAGTAACATGTCTACGTGATGTGGGGTTAGTCTGGGTCTCCGATGGCACAGATGTCCCGGGAACACAGAGATAACGTCTTGCTAGAGCGTTCGGGAAGCGCCTTTCATTTGCTCGTGGATGTTTGCTTCGCCAGTGATATTGCATTGTAGGCTACTTGCAAAATATGCTACGCAGTATTAAAATAAATCGCCCTTTCTGTCGAAACGGTCCCACACAGTAGCTACTTCTTTTCGCTTGCTTCATTTTGCTTGCTCAGTGAAATATGTCTTTAGGCGCGTGTCGCACCCCGTGATTTAACAAATATAGGCTATATACTGTTTTTTGTTTTTTTTTTAACCATGCAGCAAACAAAACAAAAAAATTTTTTTTTTACTTTTAAACTGTTTAACCGATAGTATTAGGCTAATCTGTAATTTTTTTTACTTTCGGTAAAGTATCTGATAGTTTTACAAAACCCTCAAATGTACTGTAATGAGCACTAGTTCCATGCTCACATCTTCCATGTCTTACTATTTGTTGCTCTGTTTTGACTTCTATGTACTCTTATTCATTCAACATAATACCTTATCTCAATTAAATGTACTGAAATGAATGTATATGTGACACAAAAAGGCTGTTTATTATTTTGGCCAGTAAAAAATATGCTTTTTTTTCCATCTACAGGTCCTTCTCAAAAAATTTGCATATTGTGATAAAGTTCATTATTTTCCATAATGTAATGATAAAAATTAAACTTTCATATATTTTAGATTCATTGCACACCAACTGAAATATTTCAGGTCTTTTATTGTTTTAATACTGATGATTTTGGCATACAGCTCATGAAAACCCAAAATTCCTATCTCAAAAAATTTGCATATTTCATCCGACCAATAAAATAAGTGTTTTTAATACAAAAAAAGTCAACCTTCAAATAATTATGTTCAGTTATGCACTCAATACTTGGTCGGGAATCCTTTTGCAGAAATGACTGCTTCAATGCGGCGTGGCATGGAGGCAATCAGCCTGTGGCACTGCTGAGGTGTTATGGAGGCCCAGGATGCTTCGATAGCGGCCTTAAGCTCATCCAGAGTGTTGGGTCTTGCATCTCTCAACTTTCTCTTCACAATATCCCACAGATTCTCTATGGGGTTCAGGTCAGGAGAGTTGGCAGGCCAATTGAGCACAGTAATACCATGGTCAGTAAACCATTTACCAGTGGTTTTGGCACTGTGAGCAGGTGCCAGGTCGTGCTGAAAAATGAAATCTTCATCTCCATAAAGCTTTTCAGCAGATGGAAGCATGAAATGCTCCAAAATCTCCTGATAGCTAGCTGCATTGACCCTGCCCTTGATAAAACACAGTGGACCAACACCAGCAGCTGACATGGCACCCCAGACCATCACTGACTGTGGGTACTTGACACTGGACTTCAGGCATTTTGGCATTTCCTTCTTCCCAGTCTTCCTCCAGACTCTGGCACCTTGATTTCTGAATGACATGCAAAATTTGCTTTCAAATGAGCAAACAGTCCAGTGCTGCTTCTCTGTAGCCCAGGTCAGGCGCTTCTGCCGCTGTTTCTGGTTCAAAAGTGGCTTGACCTGGGGAATGCGGCACCTGTAGCCCATTTCCTGCACACGCCTGTGCACGGTGGCTCTGGATGTTTCTACTCCAGACTCAGTCCACTGCTTCCGCAGGTCCCCAAGGTCTGGAATCGGTCCTTCTCCACAATCTTCCTCAGGGTCCGGTCACCTCTTCTCGTTGTGCAGCGTTTTTTGCCACACTTTTTCCTTCCCACAGACTTCCCACTAAGGTGCCTTGATACAGCACTCTGGGAACAGCCTATTTGTTCAGAAATTTCTTTCTGTGTCTTACCCTCTTGCTTGAGGGTGTCAATGATGGCCTTCTGGACAGCAGTCAGGTCGGCAGTCTTACCCATGATTGCGGTTTTGAGTAATGAAACAGGCTGGGAGTTTTTAAAAGCCTCAGGAATCTTTTGCAGGTGTTTAGAGTTAATTAGTTGATTCAGATGATTAGGTTAATAGCTCGTTTAGAGAACCTTTTCATGATATGCTAATTTTTTGAGATAGGAATTTTGGGTTTTCATGAGCTGTATGCCAAAATCATCAGTATTAAAAGAATAAAAGACCTGAAATATTTCAGTTGGTGTGCAATGAATCTAAACTATATGAAAGTTAAATTTTTATCATTACATTATGGAAAATAATGAACTTTATCACAATATGCTATTTTTTTTAGAAGGACCTGTACCTGTCCCCGTGGCAGGTGAGCCAAAAAGTTAATTTCGGACCCTGCTTTTAGACCTTTAGAACCTTTCTGGCATAATAAAGTGTTCCTTCAAATTCTAGAGTTCTATTTGGAATCCCACTGAACATTTTTGCAGGAGTTGTTGGAGCTGTTGGGGTGTTACTGTGTTCTGGGATCAGTGTGGTGTGACGAGTGAAGGCATCTGTTCTGAATCCTGATCCTCGTCTCGTTAGCGTTCGTTTGCCGATATCAAAAACGACTCCGCCGCGACACGAGGGAGTCTGAGGAAGCAGCTGGTCGAGGGCATGTGTATTATTAACCAGCAGGGGTATTCTGGGAAAGATCTGCTCGCTGAATTCCCTCTGTATCAAACTAACCATCATGTACACTCTTAAAAATAAGGGGTTTTTCACAGTGATGCCATATAGATAGATGAACCATTTTGGTTCCCAAGTGAACAGAGACTGAAAATCAAGTTTTTGATGTTGTTTATATGTCTATGTGGTGTTTTTAATATGCAAGCCATGTGTAAATTCATAAGTCGACAGCATTGCTGAGTATTTTCTCCTTAAAACTGCAGTGAACCAAAAACACGGTTTGAAATCGCTGGTGTTTCTGACGTCACAAACGACCTTGTAACCAATCATATCAACGTGTGATCGTCAACGAGTGGATCTCTGAGTGAGTGAGTGAGTGGAGGCGGGGCTCATTTGGATATTCATAGAACCGCGTATACTAAATGAGGCAAGGGTATCGAGTTATATTCAAGATATTTTAAGGCATGAAGACATTTTTTTTCTAGGAAAAAAACATTTAAATATGTAATTTTGGTGATCAAAGATGAGTTTAAAGGGA
Source organism: Gila orcuttii (assembly GCA_026230005.1). Classification (NCBI taxonomy): domain Eukaryota; kingdom Metazoa; phylum Chordata; class Actinopteri; order Cypriniformes; family Leuciscidae; genus Gila; species Gila orcuttii. Next base: position 3,359,970 of record JAPDVR010000025.1, read on the forward strand.
TCAAATAATTGACTACAGGAACAGCTTGAATGTTGATTATTTTCCTCATATTCTCCATTGTTGCGGCTCCTCTCTTCCCAGTCTGTCAGTAACGCTCTGTTTACTTCCTGTCTCTATGAAGCCCCTCCTTCTGAAAGCACACTGTGCTCTGATTGGTCGGCTGGAGCAGTGTGTTGTTATTGGCCGAGCGCTTCGAGTGTGTTTGGGAAATGTCCCGCCCCTTACCACAACCGCCAGTTTAACACACTACTAACTAACTCAACCAGGCCCCGCCCCTTTATTCTGCATATGAATTATTATAATGAGGAATATTGTGACGTGTTCGTTCCAGAAAGGGGCGTTTGAGCGAGTTCAGAAACACTTGAACAGAGCAAACAGCAACATTACACTATAAGGGGTTTTACAGGTCAAAGACCCAGAACCAGATATGATGAATGAAGACCCGGAGTCAGAATTATAATAAATTGAAGAGAAGTTTTACTGAAGATAGTTCAAGGTCTAAGATACATCCTTGCTTCAGGTTGCAGTTTCTGATTGGCTAAGAGATCGATAAACAGTCATTTTCCACACACACACAGATTGATGTTTTATTAACAAGGTTCGGGAGGAACACGTTCTAATGATCAACAATCAAGTCATTCCAGCCAGCTGTCAGCAATCAGTAATCAACAGGTCCACTCAATCAGCATGAGTAAAGCCCATAAATATACGCAGTCGAATCACCCATAGTTCTCGACAGTTTTCAGCATCCCTCCACCAGCCCATCTCCTCACACTTGCCTGATTATCTTCCTAAACAGAGATACGGGGGGAGTACACTGGGTTCGGGCCCAATTTCCGAGCTCGGAGCCCTCCTCCCCCCGGACAGCACGCCAAATACGCATAACCATTTACTCTCTGATCATTCGTAAGTGTGAACTTGTGAATAGACTGAAGCATATCTCCATGGATTATGCGTCTGACACTCGGACCATGAAGTTAGGCACGTCGTGACCTTCCAGGTCTCAGATTTGGGTTGCTGGTCCAGAACAACAACTCAGTCAATCTCCAATAATAACAGTGGTTCCTTAACCTGTAACCAAGAAGACCAACACACACACACACACACACACACACACACACACAGACACACACAGACACACACTCACTCACTCACTTTCACACAGACACACACACACTCACTCACTCACTTTCACACACACACACACACACTCACTCACTCACTTTCACACACACACACACACACACACACACACACACACACACACAGACACACAGACACACACACTCACTCACTTTCACACAGACACACACAGACACACAGACACAGACACACAGACACAGACACACACACACAGACACACACACTCACTCACTCACTTTCACACACACACACACACACACACACAGACACAGACACAGACACAGACACACACACACACACACACACACACAGACACACACAGACACAGACACACAGACACACAGACACACACACACAGACAGACACACACACACACACAGACAGACACAGACACACAGACACACACACACAGTCCCTTAAACTATTGGCTTCAATGAGCCCTATATGTTTTAACACATTGAAGAACTTTCTCAAACTCAAAACAAGTCCATATTTCATTTCTGGAAGCCGGGATAAATGATCAAGCACTGTTACTGCATTCAGATATCAAATACAGACATTAAAGAATACATGAAAAGAACATTTCATTAATCACACTGGTGACTTCTATAACAATCTCTAGAGAAGTCATTCAACTCATTTAATATTTAGAAGGAAAAATATTGATTTAATACCTTGATTATAATCACTCATTACATATACATTGAAGCAGCAGTGGATTCTATACACCCCTTCAACACACTGAAGAAAGATGATCTTTAAAGAATCTTTTTCCACTATAAAAACCTTGTTTGAGGCTCTTCATGGAGCCATTGATATCAATAAAGAAGCTTTAGTTTGACTAGGAAATACAGCAGATTAGGGAAGTAAATGGGTTGGAAAGCTGTCATGTGTTAGCATATATGAAGTGAGTTGTGTGTGTGTGTGTGTCGCTCAGGCTCGTGTTCTGGCCACCATCGGCATCACTCGAGGACTCGGCGATCACGACCTGAAGGTTCACGACTCTGACATCGCTATCAAACCCTTCCTCTTGTGTTCTCCTGAGGTTTGTAATTCACCTTACACACACAAACACACTATTGATGACTTCATTACTTCACTAGCTAAGAAAGACCATGGTATTATTATGTTTTTGGGAAAGGGTATGATAATATCATGTTTTGTTGACTGTGTAACATAGTAATACCATGAATAATAACATGGTATTATCATGTTTTTTGGACATTTACTATGGTATCGCCACCCGCAAAAAGATATCATGTCAAGTATCTTGAAATTGCTGTTGTCATTAAATATGAAATCATTCTTATTCCCACCACAGTACTTTTGCAAGGGTTTCTGGGTCAGAAATCGGGTCTGTTTTGCTTATAAACCCCTTAAGTGTCAACCCAACCCCCCCTTTATTTGAATAGATGTGAAAAAGCACATTTCAAACTTAAATGAAGAATGCTTTGGAATATAGATGTAAGATTGGTCTTGTTTTATAGAAGACATTTGGCAGATTTTTGTAGAAGTGAAATAAATTAAGAAAGGGAAACAGAAAAAAAGTGATAGAAGTTTGAGTTTATGAAAATGTACAACGTAAAAATGTAATTATTCATATTTTATATAAAATATAAAACATGTTGGACTCTAAAACTGCAATAAAATCAAAGCCATAAATCTGAACAAGTTGCGTTTTTAGGTTAATATCTAAACAAATAAGCTTTCAGTGAGATCTTGTGTGGGCGCAGTACCACACTCTTCCACTAGGGGAACACCAGACTCCATCACTGCCCATATAAGGGCACCTTCATTTCCATATGTGTTTGAGTGATCTGAACCATTATTTCCACAATTTTTATACAATTTATGAATTAGACATCCTATTCAGAAGTAGTAGGGGAAGTTTTTCAGATTTGAAGCTTCTATACGTGATATACCTCAGATATCTATATAATGTGTGTATATCAGAGCCACAGTTGTCCTCTTGTGCTCGTGTTTACTGCGTAAGAATGCAGTTTTGGAGTTAAAGCAGTGAAATCCTCCAGTGACACGAGTCTCTCCTCAAATCTTCTGAAGCTCTCTTGATCTGTAATTCACACGCTGTGTAAAGTTCATCCACAGTTCGTCCTGTCGTCTGCACTCTCTCTCTTTCTCTCTCTCTCTCTGCTTCTCTTTGATCTGTTTTTCTTACTCCTCCTCCTCGATGCACTTTTCCCCCGTTATATGATTGTGCAACATGTAGAACTCAGTCAACTGTGCTCTGGGTAGATCGAGTCGCTCTTCTCCTGTCTGTTGCACAAACACTGTGTGAAAGATCGAGGATGGGTCATCAAGGACAACCAGACACTTGCATCAAATATGATTTCTGTCCATCTGTCTAACTTTCTATGTTATACAGGTCCTTCTAAAAAAATTTGCATATTGTGATAAAGTTAATTATTTTCCATAATGTAATGATAAAAATTAAACTGCTATCGAAGCATCCTGGGCCTCCATAACACCTCAGCAGTGCCACAGGCTGATTGCCTCCATGCCACGCCGCATTGAAGCAGTCATTTCTGCAAAAGGATTCCCGACCAAGTACTGAGTGCATAACTGAACATAATTATTTGAAGGTTGACTTTTTTTTTTTGTATTAAAAACACTTCTTTTATTGGTCGGATGAAATATGCAAATTTTTTGAGATAGGAATTTTGGGTTTTCATGAGCTGTATGCCAAAATCATCAGTATTAAAACAATAAAAGACCTGAAAGATTTCAGTTGGTGTGCAATGAATCTAAAATATATGAAAGTTAAATTTTTATCATTACATTATGGAAAATAATTAACTTTATCACAATATGCAAATTTTTTGAGAAGGACCTGTGTATATATATATAAAATAATACCTATAATAATATACTAATAATAATAACCCTACAATAATAAATAATACTTTATAACCCTAAAATAAATATATTATAATACATTTTTATAAATTAATACATTTTATTAGATTTTTAAATATTTTAAGTTTATATATATATATATAATATTTAAATATAGATTTTTTTTAAATAATTTATAAAAAGTATTCAAATATATAAGTATTCTAGTCTGTTTTATTTAAAATATATTTTAGAATATAGAATAGATTAGAATAATAGACTAAAATACTTGTATTAAATTATAAAAAGTATATAATATATATATTTTATTAGATTTTTTAATATTTTAATTTATATATATATATATATATGAAAGTCAAATGGATTAAATAATAATGTTATAATTCAAACATTGAATAAAACGTATTAAATTAAATGTGCATATTTTTTATATATTATTTCTTTTTAATTATTATTATAGTATCTATTTCTATGTTTAATAAATGTAATCTTTATATATAAATTAAATAAACTAATATATAGATGAATACATTTATTTAATATTTAAATAATAAATCCATTTAATTATTTATCCACGTTAAATATACAATTTTTGACACTTTTTCATTAAAAAATGTATATAATTAATAATTATATTTGATACATTATGATTAATAATATAATTGAAATAAAACTCTGTTTTTCTAATTTTCATGCATCACAGGATTGTTTAAGAAAGCATCTCTGAATGATTTTGCTGATTGCTTTATTCGCTGATGTGGATGCAGTGAGTGATGAAATCCGTCTCGGTCACGATGTGTGAGCAACACTCTGAGAGTCTCTGACTACAACTAACAGGATTATGGGATTGTGAGCGTTTGGCCAGTCGGATGTTAAATAGAAATTCAGCTTTAACCAAAAACACTGACCGTTTGAGTGAGTTAGACAGATGAAGCTACAAGTGTGTCAGTGATTTTACCACTGTTAAAAGCAGGAGAAGATAAATCACATTAATATTTAATAAATCATTTTTTACGGACATTTTTCCATATTCATTGTTACCCAATAATACACATTGTTTTTAAATTAATCATTATCTATTTACTTTTGCATGTGCTTTTCTCTATTTCACATATAATGTTACCTAATAAATCTTAGTCAATTTATTTAGTTAATAATTTTTTTAATAATTTATTTTGTTTGGTTACAACTGATTTTACCCTGTTCTTGCCAAGAAAATAAGCTTTCTGATATGAAACAAACAAACAAACAAACAAACAAACAAACAACTAAACAAATCGGAAATTGGGAAAACTTTATTTTTTAAAAATACTTTATGATTTTATAAATGGAAATTTTTATTAGTTTATCACTTATTAGACAACATTTCTTTGAAAATTTGTATATTAAAATGTTTATATTAAAACAATTAGATTATTGATAATAATCACACTAAACACTTCTTCTGTTAAGTTAAATAGCTAATTCGTGGAGTGTTTCAGTTGTCAAGCTACACAATAATATAAATTCACTGATTTACTAATTATTGGCGCATGAAAATAGGATTTATTAATGTTTATGTATTCTAATATGTCATTTCTACAGGTGAAGGTCTATAACCTGTCTCAGCATGAGCATGGCGCTGATGATGTCATGGTGCTGGCTACAGATGGACTCTGGGACGTTTTGTCCAATCAGGAAGTGGCAGAGGCGGTTTCTGGTTTCCTTGGAAACTGTGACCCTGATGACCAGCACAGGCAGGTTCCTCAGTTTTGGTTGAGTATCAACTATCTACTCGTGCGAAACAGCAAGACAGAGTACAGCATGATGGCCTGGTTTTGGTTAACCTTGAAGAGAATGAGGTTTGGCTTTTAATATGAGATGATGAAACTTACAGTCTTAAAAAATAAAGGTTCCAAAAAGTGATGTCATAGAAGAATAATTTCTTTCAGTGAACATTTGCTGCGTCCCAATTCGCCTACTTATTCTGCGTTCACACCAGACGCGAATAGATCGTCAAATTCGCGCCTGCCGTGTCTAGTTACACTCTTGAACACTTTGAATCCATTCGCGCGTCAAGAGCGAAATTGAGCGCGTAAAAAACAAGAGTTTGAAGCGAAATATACGCGCTTTTTTTTTTCTCACACAACACTGTCGAGACACAAACTATGTTCTTGCACTAAAGTATGTTGGTTGTCTTTACATTAGAATAATAATAATGTTTCATATAATCTAGATTAGATATGGAATAAATAGCATTCAATACAAAATTAATGTCTCGTGTATATAAAAATCAAGTTTTTATGTGATAAAATATTTACTTCACCACGTGACAGCAGCAAGCTGGCTCCTGATTGGTTAACGCGGCGCGAACTGACGCAGAAGTTCCGATTTTTCAACTTGGGCGGCAGATGCGAATTCGCTTCAAACGCGTGAATGCACAAAAAGCACTAAATAAAATAATTTGCGCGTAACGCACCAGACGCTCAATTCGCGCCATTCGCGTGAACGAGGCGAATTCAGGTCTACCGCACGGCGCTCTTTTTTTTATGCGCACAACGCGTCTTTGCATTGACTTAACATTGAAATCACTCGCGCCAGATGCTCTATTCGCGTCTGGTGTGAACGCACCATTATACTAGGCCCTAAAAGTATGTACTCTTTTTGTGAAGAAAAAGTACATAGTTTTGAGTGTGTAGCAAAAGAGTAGGCAAGCTTTGGGACATACTATCACCTCATCTTTAACGGACAGATCTGTCGCGTGCATCACTGTAAACTGACCTGTCAATCATCCTGTCACCGTAAACTGACCTGTCAATCATCCTGTCACTGTAAACTGACCTGTCAATCATCCTGTCACTGTAAACTGACCTGTCAATCATCCTGTCACTGTAAACTGACCTGTCAATCATCCTGTCACTGTAAACTGACCTGTCAATCATCCTGTCACTGTAAACTGACCTGTCAATCATCCTGTCACCGTAAACTGACCTGTCAATCATCCTGTCACTGTAAACTGACCTGTCAATCATCCTGTCACTGTAAACTGCCCTGTCAATCATCCTGTCACTGTAAACTGACCTGTCAATCATCCTGTCACCGTAAACTGACCTGTCAATCATCCTGTCACCGTAAACTGACCTGTCAATCATCCTGTCACTGTAAACTGACCTGTCAATCATCCTGTCACTGTAAACTGACCTGTCAATCATCCTGTCACCGTAAACTGACCTGTCAATCATCTCGTCACAGTTAAAATCCTCCATTCAATCTAATTTAATTTCCTAGCGTTTCGGAGAGAGATGTTGTCGCACGTTCTTCTGCAGTCGTGGGTCTTTCATGAGACTCTCCTCATGTGTTTGCAATTTGAATATAATGATGTATTTAAAACGAAATGGCTAAACATATCTTTATAAAAGTTCACAATGCTGCTGCAGATGCAATATAATGTAGACAACGTTGAATACATTTTCCTCAGATTAGATACTGATAATTAATCACTCAAACCCCTTTATCTAAACCTCTCTACATAACCGCCGGACTCGCGCGCCCTCCATGTCTGTAGTTTTTTAACACTTTTCACTCGTTTTGTAGAAACTAGTTCCTGTAAATGTAATGCGATCATTGAGATGCAAGAGTAGTTTGATTTCTAACATTATTCTCTCAACAGACATTTACATCAATAGTCTGTGTTATAATTTATTTGCTTTTGGTGTAGTGTGGAGTGGGTAAAACTGTTTTAATGGCAGGCTAGCAGATACCGTTGACTCGCACTATTCTAGCATCGGCGAACTATGCAACTGGAAGGACTGGATGAAAATTTTTGAAAACTGTCTCCACTGATAAATAACACCCAGGCTAACTTGGAAATGAGGTCCGATGTCCAAAATCCTGAACTATCCCTTTAATAGTGAAAGACTGATCTGAAGAGCATCATTGTTTTTCAGGTACACTATGGCGGCTCAAGACCTGGTGATGAAGGCCAGAGGAGTCTTGAAGGACCGAGGTTGGAGAATCGCTGGAGACCGGCTGGGCTCTGGAGATGATATCTCGGTCTTCATAATTCCTCTAATGAACCGTAGTAAACAGCCTCAGCCGAGCTGACCAATCAGGAGGCAGGGCGCCAACCGAATGGGACTGAATCCGTCTCTAACACGACGCTCAGATGCTCACACAGCGTCTTGCTGGAGTTTGTGGAACTCGCTCTGCGTTTGAGCTCATTTACAACACGGACATTTGCTTTAAGACTTAAAAGTCAACATCTACTGACTTTGAAGACCCACGTCAACGTTCCCAACCTCCGCGTGGGATGATGGGATCAGTATATAAGTTATAACTTTGCACAATGACTGAAGGAGTTGTCCGACTCTTTGAAGTTCTCCGTGGACAGATGCGCACCCACCGCAGTTTGTTTATCCGCACTCATCTGGCAGCTAGGCGGAAACAACCGTGTTTTGTTTGTCCTTTCAGGATATTCATTTATCCTTTGAATGTTTAGTTTGTGGTTTTTCTTCTTTGCGTTCCTTGAAAAAAATCAAAGCAATTCTGGCTGTTATTTGTACATCCTGTTTTAAAAGACTAAAAATCAGGACTGTTTTGTTTCTCTCGTGCGCTGTATATTTGCAATAGCTAAATAATGCCGACTTGATCTTCCACTCATCTCAGTTAGATGATTTTTAGGATGTGTCGGTGGAGAAGTGTGTTCAGCGAGCATTACCTTTGATTTCTGTACGTGAATTAACACCTACCTGCAATCTGTTCTTCAGGACTCCCGTGTGGAGGTTCGCGGAGGTCTGACTAGCGCTACATCATGTTCACAGTGGCACCTTCCTCTTCAACAGCACAAACCCGCTGTGAGCATTTGGAACGGCTTTCGTACACACACACACACACATTATGTGCAAACACACACATATACACTCTCCCCAAGAGAGTGGCCATCTGGTCAGCACAACCTGAGTGTGACCAAAACAAGACTAATTTGGCCATAGATTCAGCTGTGTGTCTGTGTGTGTGTGTGTGTGTGTGTGTGTGTGTGTGTGTGCAGCTCTCTAACACTTTAGCGCAGTCGTTTGTGTGGGTGGACGGCACTGCAAGGGCATCACATGCTTACTAAAGGCACATTCTGGGAAGTGCACACACACATGCACTGCAACAATGATTCATACACTGCTTATGTGGCTCCATTAATGCTTATTGAAATGGCCGACAGATTTTTAATAAAAATTCAAGATGTTTCTAAATGTTTCTAAAATAACAGGAATAATTTCATATGTTTAGCCAAATGATGTACTCCCTGTGTAAAACAAAAAAATTCCAGACAGCTGTTAAATGAATAAAGTCGTAGGTTCACATCAAACCACACATGTTGTCATTATTGACCATGGCTTCTATTGTATGTGATAGGATACACAGTTATTCAGTTATTGTTTATCAGTTATTCGCTGATGACTTCCCGCCGCGCTTTTCCAAACTTATTGGCTCTTCTGCAAATAAAATCTTCTGCTTGAAAAAATTGGATTTTTCAAGCGCCAAATTTGTTTTTGATTTGTGAGCTGGAGATTTTCGGTGAGTAATGATTTAGTTTTGATTGAGAAACGGACCGTAATGACACAGTGCTAGACTATTTTTATGGTTTTAATGGACTTTTAAGGCAGGTAAACCATTTTGGTGCGAATTAAAACAATGCAGTTAAGGATAGCCGCATCTTTGATGTTGATTTAAGTCATACAAAACACTAAAATGAGTTTAAAAATACTCAAATTAAATGTGAGCTTAATACTGTAAGACAGAACAGCACTGAATGCCTTATGTTTCATTTGCATAATATCCCAGCAAGCCAGAGCCGTCATTTCGGTTAACTATAGTTATAACTATAGTCCGGCTGAGTAACACACTTCTAGCAAAAATAACCTTGAATTTGGTTACATGTCGTTGTTGCCAAAATAACTTGCGAGATGTTTGATATTCCATCATGTAAGTAAAGTAAACAGTGATTACAAAGTGTTTGGTTTCATTTCTTTATCTAATTGAATACTGGTCTATTCTTGGGCTATGGTTTAGATGTCTATTAAATTTTCACTGACAGGCCAAATTTTGCCTTGTTTTAGCCTAGACGTTTTTAGCCTGTGTTTGGACGGCAATTAGACGTCTTTTAAACGTAAAATTGCTTGCTGGGATATGGCATCCATCTTGAATAAGTCATTTGGTGTTTAGTCTTTTTTTGTAATGGGAACCGACACAACATTTTTTAGTGTTGAGGAAATCATACGGATTTGGGGGAGTGAAGGAAGAGATTGATTTTTTATTTGCCCTTAACGATTCTGTCCAACAGAGAAAGATGATCTGCTAATTACATGTAATGTTGGCAAACCTCCTCTGAGAATAAAACCTTCCTTGGCGAAGAAATAACTGTCTAGCCTTAGGTCTTATGATCTGAAAGTGAGTTGAAGTTCACATATTCGACAAATGCATGGATTTGCCAACAACTGAGGTGATAATATTTCCAGATTTACGATCTTGAAACGCCTGCGGTGGATTTAAACCCTGTTCGAACATGAACGTCTTTAAAACACTTGTAGAAGTGAGTTTCTGTTTTCCGAGTTTCTGAAGGACAGCGTTTTATCTCTAGGTCATAAACCTTAGAAGTGTAAAACTGAAGGATCTTCTCAGATTTTCCCGAATGGCTTTGAGCATACGTGCTGCATTCACTGCATGAATGACGTCAGCACATTATCTACACTAATCATGTACTTCCGCAATGAAAACCAGTAAACTGCGACCACCTCCAGCACATGCTCCAGAGTCAGATAGAGATTCATTTATAGCAGTTAACACACATAAGATGTTAGTTCAGATTTGTGTTGATCAATATTCTTTTAGAACCTCTAATACTTTACACGTGTTGATGATATATTGGTACTTCCCTTTTTGGGATAAAAACTGGAATGTTGATTCAGATCAAGATATTGTAGTCATATTTCTAAGTTACAGTTTAACCGAGGTCTTCAGGGTTAAATGAGGATAACCCTTTCACCAGAGCACATGTACATTGACTGCACTTTTTCTTCAAGGATTCAATTATTAACGTACACTAGATGCACGTGCTCAGGTTGTGTAGCCCAAACCATCCCAGGTAATGTCGTTCGGTACCACGTGACGTCACGATCGATGATTCTACGGTAGTGGGCAGAAAGAGCCACGTCACGTTCATAGCAACAGTAGAGTATGACCTACATGTATTAGCAATCCCAAGGGCAAAATCAAGTATCTATTAAAATTAATAACCCTACCCGTCGTGTTCCCGAGGGTAATACCTGCTTTTCTGATGTGCTCGACAGAAAAACTGAAGAAAACTGGGGCATATGGCCAATCCCCATTAATTCACAACTCAGTGGCAAAAAAACAGATCATTAAACAAAAGATTAATAGAAGCAAAAAAAAAAAAAAAAACAAAAAAAAAACACTTAAGACAGCAATGTGTTTCATAAGATACACATTTATTGAATTTAAATTAGACCTACCATGGAGCACACGTTTACAACTCTCAGAACAATTTTAACATGCACATAACACAACATGACGACTATATCACACACATATCACATAAAAACATATTTTTCCCCAGACGATTTGGATTCCAAAGCGAATTCCAGCTTGGGAAGAGTGTATCCAGCACTGGCAAGGGAGTAGCTTGCGCAGTCATCTCCATAACGGGCAATGTCACATCCCAACCAACAGCACAAACTACTACCTCAGCCAGTACACGGATAAATCGCTTTCATGACCGGTAGAACGCAGGGAATTCGAATCCGTTTAAAAAGAATTCCAAGAATTCGCGCTGAACGTTCCAGAGCGCGCGAAGATTCCGAGCTGAATGGTCGTAGTACTCGTCTCGTGAGCGGGCTACACTCCCTTCAGCTGCTCTGTCATTGGCTGGGAGCGCAGCCAATGGGGTGTCAGAGGGACACCGCCCACGACACACACACCCCCAAAAGTGGCCACGCCTCGGGCATTCTTCAGCCAATGGCGCTGTCCTGACTTCACACGAGACTTTGAGCACGTGATTTTGAATGAGTTGATTTTTTTTTTTTATCGACACTCACTTACTTACTGTAAAGATCTCATAAGATAAGACTCATGCGTAACAAAACAGCCCTTAAATTATATAATCTTCTGAGGGTATTTTTTGTTGATAACCCCCTTGGGTAATATTTTATTGATTATTTAATTCCCTTTACGTTTCTTTAGGTTTATGGTGTTCATCTATACTGTTTGCTGCTATTTGGACTTCTTTGAAATGTTATAAGATTTGTCTTTTTGAGGTTTGTTTGGTATTTTGTATGTTTTTTTTAAGCAATAAAAAAACTTACTGTAAATATAGAACAGAAGTACTGAGATGAGATAACCCTTTATCTGTCACCCTTTCTGATAATACACATGAAAAATGACTATCCAGAGTTAAATGGTTGTAATACAAGAATGCTTTATAATATAGACCTAATCTTTATAGAAGACAGAAAAATTAAAGTATGAAAAAGTTATGAAAGTTTAAATGTACTGTAAATCAAATGTCCTGTACAAAGTATTTTTTTCTTTTCTTTTATGTATATATATATATATATATATATAACAAAATTATTTTTACCCTAAATTACTATTACCAAGTTGTGTTCCAAATTTGAAGTTGAAATCACAAAACTTGAAGTTCCTATGAGATTTTGTTTAGGGGCTGTACCAAAAACATTCCATAGAATAATTGTAATGCATTCTCCAGTAACAAATTAATACATTTCATTCCAAATATAACTTCTATCACAAAATATAGAACCTTGAGACCTCAGGCGATATGTGTTTTGTCATGATTAAAGGGTTTTGATTATAAAGAAGATAAAACACATTTTGTAATATGAAACCTGACACCGCTCACTCGGGGAGAGTCCGCAAAAAGAATTTAGAGTAAACCTCCAATTTCAAAACTATTTTCCCCGGATGAATTCTGAGTTCATTAGCTTTCAAATGATACCTAATTTTCGAAAATATTTGATAAATATAGAGCGCCATGTGTCCCACTATAGTATGTTAACTTGCCAAATTATGTATTTTGTACAAGCATTTTCAGATCATAAAAAAACAATTCAGTAAAAATATATTATAAAACGGATGGTTCTGGTCCTGGATGCTGATTGGTCAATACAGCATTTCAGTCGTACTGAGGCAAAATGGCTTCGTCCAAAAACATAAAAATCCTGCCGTTAACTCAAAACTGAAGACAATTTGAATGAAAATCCAATTGTTTTTTTTTTTGTTTTTTTTTTGGGCTGTAAAGCAAATGCAAGTGAAATCAGGTCATCCATGTGCACTGACGTTTTTTCAGGATTAAGATTTTAGGTCAAATGTAAATGGGAAATGTATTTAATGTAGATTGGAAAACATTTTAGGTATAGTTTTTTAATCAGTTTTTGCCTCGTTTTAAATGGTTTTGTGGTGATTTTTTTTTTTTCAACGCTCAAATATTCTCAAAGTTTCTCAATTAATGCAAGCATGCATTATAATAAAATAGTTTAAAGTATTTTTAGATGCAGAATGGCGTGTCAAACACAGGACAGGTGCTTGCATCCTGATCAATTACATCCTGCGGTAATTACTGCCTGACTACATTAAAACTCACTTATTTAATGCTCCATAAACATTCAAAAAAGCTTGAAACGTTTTTCATAGTCATATTTCAACGTAAATCTTCTGACCTACTGGAAGTGAAATATGTGTAATGAATAACCAGATGAGTGATACGTTTGATGTTCATAGAACTGTACCATTTATGATTGTACACACACCGGGTTCAACCCTTCTCAATGCGGCTAAAGATGACATGGAATGTTACAGTAACATCTTGCATAAAGTTCATTGCTGTTGAGAAAATTTCACACACAAAAAACCATCCTTCAAGTATTTATTACGATGTTTCCGTTCGCTCTTTTTAAATGATTTTTTGGATTTGATTTTTTAATCCAAATACGTTATTCTTAATTACATCTTTAACACTATCACCAAACACTGTACATTAAGGGGGAGGGGGGGGACCAGAAAACCCATAAAAACAACAAACACTGCAAATTTACTGTAGCAGTTAATACAGGCCAATCAGAGTCTACCGTCAGCTCGTATTAGAAGAAGCTTAGAATGATGGGATTTGGAGCTGTCAATCAACAGTTTGCCATGACGATGGAGTCCTCGCGCGTGGTGTATGAAACAGTCACATTCATGTTTGCGGTGGAATAAAAACGTTCAGTCACGATTCGCCGTTCTGCACTTTGGAGACGGGTGGTTGCATGAAGTCTTTGAAGGGCCCGAGGGCGTCTCTGAGGGCGGAGCTCACTTCAGGAGACGAGCATGTGATGCACTCCACCAGCGTCGGGTACAGCGCGATCACCTGAGCCCACACGTTCCCGTCCACTGACGCCCGGACAGAGAAGAGGAAGAGATGAGCACAAACAAGGATGCAAAACTCGTAGCTCGTCTGTGATCAGGGCTTGACATTAACGTGTGTGTATTTCAGCAGTGGTGTTTAACGCAGTCACTCCTACTAGCCACTTTTAGGCCGCGTGTCCACCAGAGCGTTTTTAGCCAGCTGAAAACGCCTAGCTATGGGCGCTTGAGAGCGTTTTGGCAGCGCAGCATTTTTTTTTTCTTCAGTTGAGACACTTTGCTTGTTATGATATGGAATATCCGCGAAAGTGTTACTAGCATCACACATATTTTGTTTCTGTGTTGATTTTATATTAAAATGTCGATACAATGTAACGTATTTTCTCTGGCTCTTGTTTTAAATTATTTTGTTCCGTTATTATGCTTGTTGTTGTCATCTGTTGACGTTGAACAAGCAGAATGTGGCGGTTGGTCGGTGTGATATTAGTCCCGCCCCCTCCTCCACTGTGATTGGACGGCTGGGTAAAGAGTGACAGTGCGCTGCGTTTTACCTAAAGTTGAACATTCTTCAACTCTCGGCGACCAGTAAAAAACGCAGAACGCTCAGCGCTTCAGCGTGAAAAAAAAACGCCCAACGCCTCGTTACGCTCATGGCGTTTAAAAAACACGGCGCTCCCATTGAAAACAATTGGAAAAATACGCCAGCCGCGTGAAAAAACGCTTTGGTGGACACACGGACTTAGGGTTGAATTTTATAAGGAATATATAAATTGGTAACACAAAGATTAATAAATACTGTAACATGTATTGCTCATTATTAGTTCACGTTAGTTAATAAAAAATACAGCTGTTCATTGTTTGTTCATGTTAGTTCACTGTGGATTAACTAATGTTAACAAATACAACCTTTAATTTTGATAATGTATTAGTAAATGTTGAAATTAATATTAACTAAGATTAATTAATGCTGTAGAAGTATTGCTCATTCTTAGTTCAAGTTAACTAATGAACCTTATTGTAAAGTGTTACCTATACATTTTTCAATTTTAGTCTTTTAATATGGTATCTGAAATAAACTAAGTGCAATGTGGTGTCAAAAATGTTGATGTTTCAATACATATCGATAATGAAATATCTGAAACGCTTCCAATACTCATTTCCCGCAGAATAGATACTTTCTGCTCTTTCTCTCTCTCTAATCTCTCAGGGCGAGTGACACACAAACCCGCCTCTCCTCACTCACACGCTTCATTCGCTCCGGATGAATATTATTGCTGTAACAGGGATTGATTTTCAGCGTGGTATTGCACATTCAATTATTTATTCCCACAGATTTTGTGCTCAAACACCCAAAGTGCAGCACATAAAGACGTCTCTCAGGACTAAATTGAGTTCTTTGAGTTCTTTTTCACATAATAAACACAGTCAGTTATGTTTTAAGTGAATGTAAACAGTTGAGAAAGAAAACGCACGTGTAATGGATCTGTGCGTCAGATCTTAAACGGACAGCAGCCTAATAAACCTGCTGCCAAATTATGAGAGAATATTAAAAATATCTATATGTTGGTTTTTCCCCATGGTATTGATGTCAGAATTGTGACCAGAGAAAATGGCAAGTAACTTTGGAAAACCAGTAGCCACAGTGTGAAAAGATAATGTCAAGCCCTGCCTATGATGCCTCAAAATGCTGTCTAGGTAGGCAACTCACTAGCGTTTGAGACAAAATAGAATCTTTTGCAATGTTTCACGTTTATGTTTCATGTAAATGCAGAAGTTCTTCATGGTTGTGTTCAAATAATCCGAAGGAAAAACCCATCTCACCGTTCTCTGGTTGAGTCTTTTTCAAGGAATCCATGAGTGTGCTGATGGCTTTTAACACAAAGATGATCTCAGTCACTTGTTGCCTAGAGGATTAAAAAAAGAAATAGTGAAGAACACTCAGAATCAAGTCCTGTGCAATTTAGTTAGTGAAAACATGGTGAAAGCGAATGTTGTATGTCCAGTGCACATTTCTATGGAAGCTTGTTTCTGCCACAGAATAAAAACAAAACGGGTAATTGAGACTTTTTTCAAGCTTCCATATACATTTCATCCCAAAAGCCAAAGAAAGAAAATTCTAAGCCTAATTTCAGAAATAGGATTTTTTTTGTTTGCATTACATTATTTTTCATGACATTAAAGCACATTTATTCATCAAATTAATTTAAAAAATATAATTCAAATTAATGTCAAAAATATCATTCTCATTGTAATGCAAAACAAAAGAAAATAAAACATTTTGATTTATTATTTTAATTAGCATTTATAACATAGCATTTTCTTTCAGATTTTACTGTAATTTTATTACCTATTACCCAAAACTACCTAAAAATTAGAGATCGACCGATTATTGGTTTTACCGAAATTTTGGATTCGTTTCGTAATATCGGATTCACCGATAAATGCAGAATCCTAAAAAATACGCTTTTCTTCATTCAATTCACTGTTATTTGTATAGCGCTTTGCAAAGAGATATTTTTAAAGCAGCATTACAGAAAATGCATGTTCCATTGATACAAAGTCTTTTAAGCAATAAACAGGGAACCTATCCCTAAATCCTTTAGGCAAAGTGTAAATATTAATGAAAATAGTAGATTTTTTTAGGTATGCACAATATGAAAATTTTGGCCGATACCGATAATTCTTTATATTTGAAAGCGGATTATCGATATATTGGCCGATAAATGTAAATCCAAATTTTTATATAATTTTTGAGAGCCTGATTACAAAAACATCATGTCCTAAACACACAATTATAATGTTCTCATTATAATTTTATGTAGCTGATATGACAGACTTGCGCTGCACATGTTGCACTGAACTGTATTTTCCTTTTTAAAGTGATTCCAATAATTTTTCAAGCAATTCAAAACCATCATGTTGAACAGTGAGCATTTGAAGTGTCTCAGCTGAAGGAAACAATACACTATTTATCAGCTTTAATATATCAGAAAAATTTCCTTATCAGGCCAATAACGATAACATTAAAAATGAACATATCGGCCGATACCGATACGGTGGCCGATATATCGGGCATCCCTAATTTTTTTCTTTATGCAAAATGATTAGTGGTGGGGAGGGCAGGAAAAGAGTCCTATTTTAAAAAGGCTCAGTGTGTGTGTGTGTGTGTTCTCGTGAGCTGACCTGGGCAGCGGGCAGCGCCCACTGAGTCTCTCGTCCTCCACGAAGCGCCGGAGCACGTCTTGCGCCCGTTGCAGCAGCACTGACAGAGCCATACGGGAGATGTAGCCTTCCTGCGGCGTCGACACCTTATTACTGAAGGAGAACTGCAGCAGCGTCTCGAAACACACTTTAGAGAACTCCTCTCGCATACGGATGTCCATTTCAGCCTCTGCCCGGGATGAGAGCGGACAGTTAGTGCATTCATACTCCAGTCCCTGCTTCGTAAAAGTTATCGAACGACTTTAAAGGGGTCATGAATTAAGAAATCGAATTTTCCTTGATCTTTTGACATATAAGAGCTCATTGCACTATAAAAATATCCTGTACGTTTCAGAACTTAAAACTTCCTCATTAGTCCAAAAACAACTTTCATTGAAAGCAAGCCCAGAAATGACTCGTTTCGGATTTTGTCACATTATGACGTCATAGTCAGATCGACGCTTACTTCTACATCATCGCCTCTTTAGCCCCGCCCACCGATTCGCACGTCACGTAGTAGTAAATACGGGACAGATGCAAACACAGGATTACTCCAGCAACAAAACCACACATCTGAGGTTTACAAGATGTTTTGAAGTGCAAAGTTGTGGAAACAGTCTTTGTGATCCTAACATTAAGAAAGCATGGATGAACTTTCTTTTTAACTTTAACTTTTTAAGTTCCAGTCAGAGGATTTGTTTTTAAACAAGACTTTTCAGTGAGACTGAAAATAAAATATGAGGCATTGCCGACTATATTGGATCTGACAGTAATGTCACAAAAGTGTGAGTAACAGTGTTTTTACCATGTGTCACTATTGCTTTGTCTGTGACAGATGTTTGATATGTGTATGGTGTTTATACTGTAGTGACGCAGTCAGACTGTGAATAGTTGTGATTTGCTGTTCTTTCCTTTGCTTCGGTATTCATGGGGTTAATGTGTTGGATTATCAGATACATATAATCAAAGATGCAGATAAATGAGATGTTTAGTGACGTTTAAGATGTTAAATAATGTGAGTTCAGAGTTAAGTGTATTTGTTGTTTTTGTGTAGACTTGTTTATTTGACATGTTTTCTGTTCCCTGCAATGTATTGTATAGTTGTGTATCTTATGGTCATGCATATGTATGTATTTCCATATTTATATTGTTTGTAATTTAACTTGTTTGTATTTTGTGTATTTTACCCTTAAGAATGAAAAAAAAAAAGGATTATCGAATACGGAAGAAAGCACGTACATTACGCTGCTTTTGTTATTGTTTTGAACAAAGCCATTCGCTATAATCCTGAATAAAAGCTTCATCTTCTGTTTTGTCATCAGTAACGTTTCATTTTATTTAAAACACGACACTACAAATTACAATGTATTAAGGCTGACTTCTAATAGTCGAGGATTCGACGATTCGGGTCTGATTCGACTATGAACCTCATAGTTGAATAGTAGGGAAGTGTTATGTAACCAATAGGGTTGTGACGGTTATTATATAACGTGAGACCGACGGTTATAGTTGATCACCGTCATTAGAACTCTATAACCGCCAAAACCGTGCTATTAAAATATTTGTTACAAAAAATTTTTATCATAGAGAATGTTTAAATACTAATATCATCTTACGAGGGAAACGGAGGCGGAGTTAGTGGTGCTTCGGAGGCTGAGTGCTGGAGATGATTCGGGAGAGGTCTGTGCACCTTTACCGATCAGAGCACGCGCTGACACGGAGTAAAGCCTTGTTTATACCAGACGCGTCCGCACAAGAGCGAAGGTGCCCGCGGCAAAAAATGACCCGTTGGGTGCGCAAGACCGGCAAGACCCCATTTCGCTTGGCTGTGTGCACGGCTTTTTTGTAACAGCGCGCGCGACGCAGCATCCGAGGATGAACGACTTCAAGCCGAATCTGCTCGAGCATGTACGCCTCACCGCACCGCACCGGCACGCAGTTTGCGCGTCTAAATTGCAAAGTTCATTGCAAAGTTTTTTTGTTAAGGTTTTGTTTACTGTGTGTGATTTATTTAAAACAAAGCACGTTCATTGCAACGTTTTTTTTGTTGTTTTTTTTGTTAAGGATTCATTTAATGGAAAGCACATTCACTTCTAGTTGTCTTGCTGTTCATTTTAAATAAACGTAGAGCGAGTTGTCCTATAACAGACGACCAGTTATTCAACCGAACGTCTAGCTGCTATCTAAAAAAAAACAAAAAAAACAAAACAAAGGTTCGACTATGGCAAAATCTAACGAATCAGATTCGACTATGAAAATCCTTAGTCGAAAACAGCCCTACAATGTATACGTCTTTCACTTTATCATAAAGGATGAACTATGAATAGCCTATAAGAACGTGAGTGTGACAAACTATGGTACATTCATTCATAATTCACACGCAAGTCATCCTTTGTCAAATATAACTGTGGTAACTCCAAGTACTTACTTATTTTAATATGCAAAACTGTAACCCAATCATAGCAGTGGGCGTTTACTTCCAAGTCTTGAATGCGACACGCCCATCAAAACGTGTGTTCGAAAGAGAGGGTCAAAAACAGGAGAGAAAAGCTTATTATTTCTAAATTAGGATGTTTTTTGATGTAAAAACCTTGATAACATTATACAATTTTAGAAAATGCAGTTCATGACCCCTTTAGTGTCATTCTGTTCCTCACACACGGCTATCATATGAAGTCTTGGATCATAGTGCACGAGTCTTATGGACTACTTGATGCTTTTATGATCTTGACAACCTTCTTTGCAGCATGAACATCTTCTTTTGAATGAGTAAATGACAGGATCTGTGAATATTTGCTTTAAGAACAGTTAACAGATTGAGAATCAGATGAAGACGGTTGATTCATCATTCTTTGTACCTGTGAATGATGAAGACTGGGAGTGAATCGATCCTCTGTTCAGCATGCTCATGATACGACCTACGAACTCTTTGGGTATGAAATTGGCAAATGGTAAAATCTCCGTGCTGATCAACTGCACCACCTAGAGGACAAAAAAACAAACATTTACAAGAACAAGAAAAATATTTCAAATTTTATATTTATTTTGTACATAGTAGTGGCCAAAGGTGATGTCGGATATTTGTTTTTAATGACCCTTACAAGTTTGATTAAACCATCGATATATGAGGAAAATATTTTGTATTTTTTTAAATATGAGGGAAGAACACACATTAACTTGGTTAAAGCATTTATCTGACAAAATTAATCAGCAAAAAAGGCAAACTACAGCTAAATGTTTTATTTTACTATAAAAATGCATAGAAAAAGCAAACATTGACTAAACAACATGATCAATTATTAATATTTCATAGGTTCTCTTTTGTTTTTGCATGTGTTCGTAATTTCTTTGTGTGACAGCCTGGTAAAAAAAATTTGGCACAATTTGTCATGTTTCATTGCGTTTTTTTTACAAATAAAACAATCGACTCCAAGCACAACTACACAATATGCTTATAAAATCTTAAACACATTTTTAATAATATTTGAATAAAGGGTTAAGACAGGGGTCTCAAACTCAACTTAACTGGGGGCCGCTGGAGGTAGAGTCTGGGTCAGGCTGGGCCGCATCAAGTATTCCACAAAAAATAGTATTCAAGTAATCCAAAAAAAGGAGCACAACTGATCCAATCTTCTCAATCTTTATTATTAACGTTTCTTCTGAACTGTTCCTCTGAATTTGAACATTCCTTTCTGTACATGATTGGTTCTTCATGAGCTGTCCTTCTGACAGTTGAAGTTCATTTTACAAACTTTCTTTGTTTTTTCCTATACACAACATCTTTGTGATGCTTCATTTTTCTATTTTTCTTTTCCTTATAACACATCTTTGTGATACTTATATTTGCTCATGTCCTTTTTATTTTCTTTATACAATATGATGTTGAATGTTTTTTTGGAAGGCACATTTCCATTTATTATACAATGCACCTTTAAAAAAACAATTATTGCTTTTGAAATACAAATATTTGCAGTCATGTCTGCCCGTCTTATTGAATTCTTTCTACACATGTATAGTGTCTCAGGCAAACTACTGACTTTGCACAAATCAAAGCAAACCTTCTTATCAACCTGTTGAACATATTACAAGCTCAAAATGATAATTCTCACATTGTTTTAGAGCAGGGATCTCCAACACGTCGCTCGCGAGCTCCCAGTAGCTCGTGGCCTGATTGGTAGTAGCTCGCCAAGAGGCCTGTTCACATCTTCACATATCGCGCTCACATATTTTGCACGCGCTCAAGTTCGTTATTTCAAATGTAGACGCGCGGCAAGCGCACTCATAATTGAAGCGACGCGCTCAGTTTTTCCAGGCGCAGTATGTTTGTACTTCGCGGTTTTCTATGACAACTATTGACAACAAACCCACCGTAAACTGTCACGAAACTATCTATGGTAAGCCATAAGAGATAATTTTTTTTTTTTTTAACGCGCCACACGCAACGACGGGCCGCACTAACATTAAACTTTAATGTCAAGTAGGGGGCCGCAAAATATCACCGCGAGTTTGAGACCACTGGGTTAAGATGTCAATTTTCCTATTCTGGACATCACATTTGGCCACTAATATGTACACAAAATTGCGGCATTTAACAGTATTTTAGACAATATATGCTTAATACTTTATCATCACAAAATGTCCATATACCAGCCAGTTATATCAGCCTATCATGAATCAATCTTTTTTTTTAAATGCCATTTATTACCAATAATTCTAGAATTCCACTTCTGTGTTTTTATGTTTGTTTCATAGCAGTCAGATGAAATTACCTCCACATCTACAGCTTCGTTCCTCTGAAACTCCTGTATGGACAGATTATCTGGAGGTGTGCTGTGGGATACGAGAGGAAAGGAATTAAGCTCTGTTTGCGTTTAATATACCATGATATCATGATCCTGTTGAAAAGAAATTGAACACCTTTTGGTAAACAGAAAGTCCTCAAATGCGTTCGCCAGCTCCGGCCACATCGTGTCGAATTTGCCTGAGGATGCTTGTTGCCGGGCAACAGGAAGTCCAATGGAAAGCACTTTGAGCAGAGAAGAGACGGCCAGTTTCCAGGTGCTCTCAGCGGGACAGGCGTACTTCAGTCCCAGAGGAATCCTCACAGTCTAAACACAGACAAGCTTCTGCTTTAAACGTGTTGCTTTGACTGAAAACAGGTGGCCTTCAGTGTCTAAGATGCTGTTGGGAAGGTCTGACATGTTGCATAAATATATGCAAAACTAACATAGCATGCCAAAAATAAACTAGATAAAAAGTTCAAGACAAACAGAGACTAGAAAGAATAGAAAATTCACGGTTCGGATCATTTACGTATATCATTACGGATATATTATTACGGATCATTTATGTATATATGTATATACATACATATGGGGGGGTGTAACTGCTTTCCATTTACTACTTAAAGCTCACTTGAAGTTCTTCGATACTACATCAAAAACTACTAGCATAACTGATAGTTCACACATTATTTAAAACAAGGGAACAGTCAGTAATAAAATAAGAACAAATACACAAATTACAAGCAGAGATGAATACTAAACAACAAAGTTACAAAGTCTAACAGTAGTATTCAGGTACAGAAATTAATAATTAAGCCTAAATGTAAAATAACACTATTTGTTCACTGTAGAAATTAATTTAGTTTCATCTTTGCTAAAGCTGTATGTTGTTGTTCGAGTACCTTATTGCTTTTATAAAACGGTTACCTTGTTGTTAACAAGATTTAGCATGTTGTTAGCATGATTTAACACGTTTTCTAGCCAGATTTATCAGATTGCTAACATATTCCAACATCTTGCTAACATGACTTAACACATTGGTAGGATGATTAGCAGATCTTAAGCCAACCTAATTATATCTGCTGTGGTCAGTCAGTTTTATAACCGTTATATGTTTTTTTGCTTAGTACCTTAATGATGTTTTGCAGGACTTTCTCGGTGATAACGGCTTTGTGACAGGCCGTTTTATGATACAGATCGACCAGCACCTCCAGAGATCGCTCTGCAAACGGCACGTAGTTTAAGGCCACCCACTCCGCCTGGACACACACATGAAATAAAGACAGTGGATTAAATATATTACAATGCATTATTAAAAGAACAAAACGTCTCCTCATCAGCCTCAAAGACATGAATACTTGTAAAATAACACAATATCAGAGAAGAATTGTGAAGACACACAATTATGTGTTATTGTCAACACATAAACGAACATGTTCAAACTAAAATCAGATTTTTATCCCCACTATCAGGATTGAGCCACTTCAACACTAATAACATTTGTGTCAAATTTCGATGACAAGCTCCACATTACTCTGACACGATCCACAATATTAGATGAAAAGCAGGAACTACAGGCCAAACACTCCACTGAAACACACTGATGCTGATATGAGCATTATTTGAATTACTGATCGACCGATAATCGGTTTTACCGATATTTTCCCAGATGTGTAAGCAATTTTCCATAATTGAGTATTGTTTTTGTTTTATTGGATTCACCGATAAATGGTGATAATCCGTCAAGTCCTGTCCCAATTTAGCTTTTATATAGACACTTTATTGACCATTATTTATCAATGTAGAAGTGTGTTTTGTTATGAATGCAAGGAGGCAGTGAAAGTACAGAAATGACAGGATAGAAAATAAGTGTTAGAACAGTTTTGTTCAGTTCAGTGCTGTTATAACGGTCAAAAACAGAAATAATACATATCGGTTCTGTATATCGGTTATCGGCATATAAACACGCAAATAATCACAATCGTTATCGGTTATAAAAAGCCAATATCCGTCGATCTCTAATTTGAATTTGTCCAATTGCAAAAATATTGACTTGATAATCATTTCATCTTTAAATGCATTAAAAGGCTTTATTGTGACGATACGAAGTTTGGTGAAAATTTGCAAAAATATTGCTGAGATACAGCCTCAATGCCTGTTTGACATCTTTATTTTTCATTTTTCAAATTAAATGGTTAATGCTTAATCATTGTTTTACTACATATTTTTGGTTATTATTTACATTCTGAACAATAGCTAGAGCTACATAGTGTCAAGTCACTTAGCCAAAGAGATTTGAAGATACTAGAAGTCGACCGATTGATCGGTTTTGCCGATTCAGCACTGGAACAATCGGTTTTCAGCAAAAAATCCATCCTGATAGTTTTTCCAGGTTGTGTCCGTAGCTGAAGCTCCTGAGGAGACGGTTGCCATTCACAGTACGAGAGCGGCAACTAGAGCCGAAATAAAAACTCACTGACGCATTGTGGAGTTTGTTTTGCACAGAGCGAGACACTTTAGATGCCGATTTAAAACAGACATTGACGGTATGTATACAGTCCACTACCGTACGTGCTTTCATATCATTATAAATTAATTAATTTGTCGGCTAGATGCTGCATTAGTAGAGAACGAACAGCAATATGTTTGCAGTCGAGGCCGAGAGGACGCTAACATTACTAGTTCCTTAAACAATTAAAGTCCCCCTGTGGTGAAAATCAAGTTTTTAATGTTTTTTATGTGTCTATGTGGTGTTTTTAATGTGCTTTAAGACAAACCATGTGTAAATTCATAAGTCGACAGCATTGCTGAGTATTTTCTGCTTAAAACTGCAGTGAACCAAAGACAGTCTCAAAAACACGGTTTGAAATCGCTGGTGTTTCTGACGTCACAAACTACCTTGTAACCAATCAGATCAACGTGTGATCGTCAACGAGTGGATCTCTGAGCCGAGTGAGTGAGTGGAGGCGGGGCTCATTTGCATATTCATAGAACCGCGTATACTAAATGAGGCAAGGGTGTCGAGTTACATTCAAGATATTTTAAGGCAGGAATTTTTTTTTAAATGTCATTTTGGTGATCAAAGATGAGTTTTAAGGGATAAAATTATTGACTACAGGGGGACTTTAAAACAATGTGACAAAAACACACACGCAAACCCGACCCAATTGTTTATTGTCACGATTTTTACGATAAATTTGCTTTAGTTTATATCCAGCTGGTCGCTTTTATGCATTCATTGTCCAGCAAAGTTGCATGTTTAAAGCAAGAGACGTGAGAAGGATAAAACATAAACAGATCAAAAACATTCGATTTCAGTTCTTTTTTTATCATCACTGTAATACATATTTTGTTATTGTGATTAGATAACTATCAAGTGTTCTAAAAAAGAAGCAAATACAGCGCGAGAGTATACATACAAAATAAATGTGCGTCTAATTTAATTGCTATCGCCTTTGTGTCGACCTCCAAGCATCCTTGTCGTCCAATTCATAGATGTGCTACATGCAAATTGGTAAATCAAAAGGCTATTAATACATTTTAAACTTTTTAATAGTAGATTTAACAAAATTGAAACCACCATGTGCTTTAAACTACACATAAGGAAATAAATTTAGATTGTGTTCAAGTGTGTAGTATATACTCTGTACTACATGCTAAACACAATAGCAAGCTAGTTTATTTTCAACATGTTGCAAGTTTAATCCAGTTATGTTGGAAACCGAAATTTTTATTTTCTGTTTAATAATATTTTGTGTAAAATATCAGTCAAGGTGATGTTAAAAATTTAAATTATTAAAACACTGGAAATGGAAGGTCAAGTCAAGTACATTGCATTGTGGGAGACTGTATGTCATGTAGTGTTGTAGACTGTACATATTGATAAATGTAGTATTCTATACATACAGACAAATGTAGATTATACATACTACATTCTGCAACAATAGTAAGAGTAGTGTGCTAGTATGCTATTCCAAACATGGTGTGTTTCCTGACCACGTAATTCAAAGATAATAAGTTAAAAATTATACAAAATTAACTGTTGGTGCCGCTAGAGAGTTTGAAAAACTGTCATGATAGAAGTGGAGACTCTATTATAAATGTGCAAAATTTCATAACTTTTCAACAGACAGTTCTAAGAAATGCCATAAAATAACTGAAATTGTAGTTTATTTTGGCAGATGAATGAATAGATGTGGCTGATGGAAATGAGCGGAGAAATGGCTTAAAGGGATAGTTCACTCAAAAATGTAAATTCTATCAGTAATTACTCTCCCTCATGTTGTTCAACCCCGTAAGACCTTCGTTCATCTTCGCAACACGAATTAAGATATTTTTGATTAAATCTGAGAGCTGGATCACTCCTCCATAGGCTTCTTAAGGGGTTGAAACTTGTTCCCCGAAAAGTTATTAAAGACATCGTTATTAAAGACATAGTCCAAGTGACTACAGTGGCTCCATCTTAAGTTTATCAAGCGACGAGAATACTTTTTGTGCGCAAAAACAAACAAACATAACGACTTTATTTCAACTATTCATTTCCTTCTCTGTGGGCCTCGAGTGAGTTCACTAGTGTAACAGCGCAGCCTTTCTGTGTTGTACGTCACACGTAGACTGACTTTTGGCCAACGCTGGTCATGTGTGTGATGTGTGTGACGTACAACACAGAAGCGCTGCGCTGTTACACTAGTGAACTGACTCGAGGCCCACAGAGAAGGAAATGAATAGTTGAAATAAAGTCGTTATTTTTGTGTTTTTTCCCGCACAAAAAGTATTCTCGACGCTTGATAAACTTAAGATTGAGCCACTGTAGTCACTTGGACTATTTTAACGATGTCTTTAATAACTTTTCGGGGAACAAGTTTCAATCCCTTAGAAGCCTATGGAGGAGTGATCCAGCTCTCAGATTTAATCAAAAATATCTTAATTCGTGTTCCGAAGATGAACGAAGGTCTTATGGGGTTGAACAACATGAGGGAGAGTAAATACTGACAGAGTTTTCATTTTTGGGTGAACTATCCCTTTAAGAGTATGAAAGAGCGAAGTTTGTCATTTAGAGCAGTTAAATGGAGCTCAAGAGCAGCCGAAGAGAAAAAGGAAGAGAAAACGAGGCAGAAAGCAGACGAGAGACGGAGATATAGAAAAAGACAGCGGAAGGGAGGAAGAACTCACCGGTGCAAACAGTTGGATCTAAAGTGGATCCGTATGAAGTACAAAAACAGAACAAGAGAAGAGCAGACAAATGTTTACTACCACTGCTGATCACAACCGCACAATGAAACTACTTCATACAATGACAACAACAAAATCTAACATACGTTTGTTTTGAAAGTCATGTTTAAAAATACTTTGTATTTAACCTGAGAGATGGGGTAATGTAGGTAAAATTTATATCACAATATTCTCAAAAATATAGTTTTAACTGGTATACTGACCCAACCCTAGTGTTATTAAAGGTTTAAATGTTTAAAACCCTAAACATGTGAAAAAAGTGGTCCAAAGTATTCAGACATGACTAAAATAAAATAAAACCACAGCATGCAAAGACAAATATCTTCAAAAACACTCAGAAAAAGAGAGGGAAAGCCACTGAAAGTATCTAAAATCCCCAAATAGTTCTGACAAAAGTGAATGTTGTAATCCTAGAGCCTCATATAACTGAAAAGGGAAGAAAAAAAAACTGCAAAGAAGTGAAGACGTGTTTCAAAACCCTCAAAACGCTCCAGAGCAGAAACAAAGATCATCTACTACAGACATGGAAATGAATGCTGTGTATGATGATGATGAGTATGTATGGTGAATCAGAAAACAAAGATCAAGACCAACAAAACCAATTCCACCATCTTGAAAACAGCTGAAAAGTGAAGCCCATCTGAGGTGGAAACAGGACAAAGACTCACCTGGTTGTATTTGGCATTGGCCACGTGTTTGGTCTCCATCTTTCCGTACTGAGGAGGTTTACAGGAGAACTCTACGAACAACAGGAGCTGCTCAAAGATGGCCGGATACATCACCTGGAGAGTCTCCGAACCCACACAAATTGCCTGGAACAATGACATACAATCTCATTCAGTCTTAATCACAATAAACTGATCTAGTTGATATAACAGGTGTGTAATCCATCAAAAAAAAAGAAAATCCCCTGATTTTCAGTTTTTTTTTTTGGTGTAAATGCAAGTCTGTTAGTCATTGGAGCTTATTTGGTTGGTGAGAAAAATAAGGATGGGACTGAATGGATGACTTGTCTAGTCATTCAACAACTAACTAAGCTTGTGTGGTACTTGCATTAACAACGTAAATATATCGGCCCACAGTGGAAACCCAAACAACAGAAGCATCAAAGAGTGAAAACGATCTCATGCAACCTAAAACAAACCCAACATTCCATTTAGAATGTTAACAGGCTTCATTAAAGGGATAGTTCACCCAAAAATGAAAATTATCCCATAATATACTCTCCCTCAAGCTATCCTAGGTGTTTATGACTTTCTTCGTTCAGCCAAACCCAATCAGAGTTATATAAAAAAATATCCTGGCTCTTCCAAGCTTTATAATAGGAGTGAATGGGGCCCAAAAAAGCACAATCCATCCATCATAAAAGTAATCCACACGACTCCAGGGGTTAATGAAGGCCTTCTGAAGTGAAGCCATGCGTTTTTGTATGAAAAATATCCATTTTCATAACTATAATCACTGGCTTCCGATAATGGCCGTATGTGAGTCGGGTTCAGGCGGAAGAGTGACCTCTGACCCGACGCATTACGTATTGATGAACGCGAAGCGCAGAGGATAGAGCAAAACAAAACACTGTTAACGAATTAGATGTCTAAAATTAGAATTTTAAAAGAGAAATGTAGGAGTTTCAGTGATTATAGTTTGTAAAGTTATAATTATGGATATTTTTCATACAAAAACGCATGGCTTCACTTCAGAAAGCCTTCATTAACCCCTGGAGTCGTGTGGATTACTTTTATGATGGATGGATGTGCTTTTTTGGGCCCCATTCACTCCCATTATAAAGCTTGGAAGAGCCAGGATATTTTTTTTATATAACTTCGATTGTGTTTGGCTGAACGAAGAAAGTCATATACACCTAGGATGGCTTGTGGGTGAGTAAATTATGAGATGATTTACATTTTTAAGGGGAACTATCCTTTTAATTGTAATTGTATTTTATTTTGGTGTTTAATGTTTTTTGTATTTTTGGCAATTTATGCTGTTGGAATATTCTTTTAATAAAAAGCACTTTGGACAACTCAATGTGCTAAATGTTTTTAAATATGCTATACAAATAAACTAACTAACTAACTTAAAAGTGCATTGTGTAATATTTAGGAGGATCTGTTGTGACTTATGACATAACTATGTTTTCAATGTTGTATAAAAGACCTTACTTAATGAACCGTTGTTTTTTTATTACCTTAGAATGAGTCATTTCTATCTACACACACCGGGGGTCTCCTTACATCGACATGTTTCTACAGTGGCCCTAAACGGACAAACGCGTTTCGTCACTATGTTGTTCTTCGTGCAAAGAAGCTGCTAAAGTCAGCGAATAAAACACTGACACAATGATGAATAAGTAACAATAATATTCACAATAACATATCGTTTTACTGAATAATTAAGTAAACCTAATTTCTTAATTTATCTTTGTAAAGAAACCTCATTGCTTAACTGGCTACTCTCTGCTGTCTCAGACGACGACGCCACCGTAACTTCTGTTTATTGCAATTCGCAACCTCACCACTAGATGCCGCTAAAATGTACACACTGCACTTTTAAAGTAACTGTCTGGTAGGTTGCCAACCAGAATGCCTATTACCGCCGCGGCAGAGGGTTTTTTTATAATAAAAAAACAAAACAGTCGCATTTCAAAGTCATTCGCGAAATGACCGCCAGGTGGCGCAAAGGGACATTTAGCGAAAGCAAAACGTACGTAAAAGTAGCCTACATTTTAAATAGAATATAGCAAACTTTTAGAGCAGAACATTTTATGAATCAAAATTTAAAAGAGGCCTATCTCGCAGTCAGTGAAAATAAATTAGGTGCAATCAATGACGCTAAACTATTGAGGAATGAGAAGATTGAAGAGTGCTTCTCTCGTGTGCGTGCACACTGACTAGTGAACAACCGAACTTGTGGTCGGGTGGTAGAACTGAAGGTTTAAGCAGTATAAAGACACGGGTTCGAAACCCGAATAAACATGGTTTTTATATAATTACCATGCATTTCCATTTTACACTAAGGAACAAATCTCATCCAACAGATTGACTTTGAATTTACGTCTTCAAAAACAGTTCTGTTAAAAAAAAAAAAAAAAAAAAAAAACTTCAGGGGTTCCATATTATGCAGAAAGAATTAAAAAAAAAAATGGTTGCTAAGCAAGGTGCGATTTGCCGGTGGGTGATTTCCCCCCTCCACAGTAGTGAATCAATGCTATAGGCCTACCCAGAGTCTAAATATACCATATCAAATATATATATATTTTTAAATATACAACACGCATGTTTAAACAACAAACAATAAAATCTGAACCAGCGCTTCTGCTCCTGTATTGAGAGATAACATGCAGCGCGTTTCAGTTACGATCCTGGTTCCAGTGGCCTTAATACATTCACGGCTTTTTAAAATGTCACAAAGCGTTTTGAGGTGGTTTTGAACGAAATATTGAAGTTCATAATAAAGTATTTTGACACACCACGAGTGCGTATTCTAAAATGGGGTTTTATTCTGGCATTGAATTAGAGTTCGACAAACGCAGCGGCGCATTCACTTGAATTTATTTTTCTGCTAAAATAACTTAATAGGCTATAGCCTACTTCGTAATTTTTGGTCATACAGATAGGATATCATATTTTAAAATTGTAAAAGGTCTACTTTTATTCATGTAAAGTAGGCTACACTCACAACAGACTAACAACAAAACATTTTCTCACTCATTTGAGCGAACACACACTGGAGAAACAAACGTTTGGGCATTTCTCAGTGAGCTACGACATGGCCGAGTGGTAGAACTGACGGTTCGATCAATCAGAAGACATGGGTTCAAATCTTATGATTTTAGGCTATTAATGCAGATTTGTTTAGATCTAAAACTCTGTTACACCATATAGTTTTTTGCTTATATTTATAAAATAAAATTACCATGCATTTCCATTTTACACTAAGGAACAAATAGTATCCAACAGAAGGACTTTACATCTGTAGCTATAATAATACCAATCGTTCAAAAGCAGTTTTGTAAAAAAAAAAAAATATATAGGCCTAGCCTATATATATATATATATTATTTTTTTTTTTTTATTCCCTATAGCCTACATAGAGTTTTTAAAAACATGGTTTTAGGTAAAGTTTTCGACAAACGAGGCGGCGCGTTCATTTGATTTATTTTTCTCATAACAGCTAAAATAACTTAATAGGCTATCCGTGATTTTTTTGGTCATACAGAAAAGAGTAGAGAAGCCTACATCGTTCAAAACTGTAAACTTTTTTTAGGCTAACGACAAACGTTTATCTGTCGTCTCGGTCTCCGGGAACTGCGCGTCACCGAAAGCCACTTGCCTCAGCTCAGTCACGATAAGAAATCGGCTATGTCTAAAGCCTTTAAATGTCTAAATATTTAGGCTAATAAATGTTATCTGATTATGTAATCCTTATGAAAACGAGAGGTACAGAGAATCTGCTCAAATATGTTTATGATGTGAGCGCCTCCCAATGAGAAAATGACAAGGTGAAAATCTCGCTCTAATTAAATGTAGAGAATAAATCGCCCTGAATTAAAATGTAAAAACAGATCAAATCATTTATTTGTCGAAGTGTTGCTATATTGTTTCATTTAAAGTGTCTAAATGTTATTTAGTTTATCAGCAGTACCACGAAGCACCGAGATTTATTTGAATAATAATAATTTTAAAAAGAACTAATTCACAATTTGCATGCCTGGATGGATCCAAAGATCCCTGTAGAATTTAATATTGAGTTGAGCATTTTTTTCATGACAACAAAATGAACATGCGTTTGAAGATTATATTTAGTTTTGCTTGGAAAAAGCTGTCCCAAACCAGTTTTATTTCTTAAATTATTTAAATAATGAAATATTTAGTAATAAACTTTTATGACAGAAATATCACTACATGTAGCTTAAATCATTTAATTCCTTCATTATCAACACTTTAATAGCCTAATGCTAATGTATAGAAGAACGATTTAAGTGTAAATTGCGACTTCTCTTTATTTTAAGTCGGTCTCAGACTCAGAGAGCCTGTGGGGGGTTTGGAGGGACAGTTCAGTGTGTGCAGGACAATAGGTGTTAATGTTCCTCTTTCATATGGAGAGTGTCGGATAGCCAGCCTGATGAGCAGGCAAAGGCAAAATTATTTTAAGGATAAATCTCTCGATGTGTCCCCATATTTTATTAAATTATAAATATTGTAGTATATTTATTGTAGCCTATTTAAAGTTTTTTCACACACAAATTTAAATTGAAGTGTTCAATCCAGTTGTTTCAACCGGTTTTGTAGAGTTTAAGAATGTTTGAGCAAGGGGGACTAAATAAACTTGCTGAGATCCAGCGCGAGAGAGGCAAAACTCATGTTTTTAATTTATGTTGCTTTGGACTATTTTCAATTTGTAGCCTACCGTTTCGTTTAATTTAGCTGCAATTTCTTTGGCAAAACAAATTTAAAATGTCGTAAGAATAAGATTCTGTGTTTCTTTTTTGCATGGAAATAGTCTAAATGCAACCCTGTTTTAAATAAAAAAAAAAAACTGTCCCGCCACTTTATTTAAACCTTGAATTGTTCGATGGGGTTCCAAATTTAAGTATTTTAGTGTTTTTTACATTACACAATAATTTAGCAGACTAAAGACTAGCTTCTTCATTTTCTGACGCAATCGGCTAACAATCTTCCTTCAACAGTTTTGTCGCCAGTTCACCGGCTCTACAGGAATGTAGCAATGTTGTAATGTGCCATTGATAATTAAACAAAACGCTTGACTTTAAATAAATAAACAGTTAATAAACTCGCAAATAAACAGTTACCCATTTAAGCATCAAGAACGGTTAAAGATTAATGCTGTCGGCCAACATCATGTTACAATGAGATTAGATCTCGGATCTGTTGAAGCTCTACGAGCCTCATGTCGATGCGTTAACCACAGAGCTACCGCCTGAACGCTGTTTCATCAACGTCTTATGCTCTTGCAAAGCCTCATTGATGTAGCCTAATATGTTTCTATTGCAATGTTTTATATGGAAATGTTTTCATTATTTATTCAATTTAATTTCAGTATTGTGATGAATTATTTTAACTACATTTCACTTGAATTCATCTGCTACCAGCTTTCAATGGCTCTGAATGAGCCGCGGCGCAACGGCAGATTACGCAATAGAGAGAATAAACGGACACTTTTCAAAGTCTGTGATTGTAGCGCCTCTTAGCGGTTAAAGGCAGCAAATACAGATCCGAATTTAAAAGTATTATTCTGGTTGGTAACCTACTGTACCTTCTGCAGGACATCGAGGGCGGTCAGGACTGCTTCTTGAAGGCTTGTGAGCACAGCCTCGGTGTATGAGGGCAAGATGAACGGTGAAGAGTCTGAACTTATGGGGACCGACACGGCTCCATACAGGATCACCCCCAGCTTCTTGAGATCCTCCATGCTGAACCCTCCTGCGATGTGTGGGTACAATGCTGGGAAAATCTGTATTAGCGCCGTCAGGAAAGGCTGGCTGGGTACGAACACTAGTTTATCTGGTCCACCACTAGGAGGTCGCGTGCACTCGGTTCCCACCCGGTACCAAGTGTTCCACGCCGACCACCAAAGAGCCGAGTCGTCGATCTCTTCTCCAGGTGGCGGAAGCGAAGGTTGGACGCCGTAGCGCTGGGCTAGTCGTTCTGCAAGTGAATCGGATCGGATTAGGGGTCTTCCTGGACCAGAACCTTGAAGAGACTCCATAAGGACACAAGGAACGTCCATAGCTGCGAGAGCATCGGGTCTATCCGTGTCTTTAATGGGGGTGACGAGCTGGAGGATCTCCTGGAAGCTCTTGAGGGCGGCGAGGGAAACTTCATTGTTCTTGCTGAGGGCAGCGGACTGGATGTGGTCCAGAAGAACTTCCCAAGCTTTGAAAAAGTCTCCTGCAAAAAAGCAAGAATCAAATTCTGAGATCCGTCTTCCAAACCGGATCCATTCACTGCAAAAAAATGCTTTTCTTACGTAGTATTTTTGTCTTGTTTCCATTCCAAATATATAAAAATTCTTAAATCAAGATGCATTTACTAGAAGAGTAAAATAACATAAGATATTATATGTCCTGTTTTCTGGGGAAATAAATAAAAATTAAGTGAGTTGATGCTTAAAAAAAGCAAAAATATCTGCTAATGTGGTAAGAAAAATAATCTTAATTTAAACAGAAACAAGATTATTTTTCTTACCCCATTGGCAAATAATTTAGCATATTTTAAGCAAAAACTCACTTCATTTTTATTTATTTCTCCAGAAAATAAGACTTAATATCTAATAATTTTACTACTTTAGCAAATGCATCTTGATTTAAGAAATGTTTGATATTTGGACTTGAAACAAGACAAAAATACTACGTAAGAAAAGCATTTTTTTGCAGTGTTGAAAATGGCACGTTTTTTGGTTTCAAAAAGCTTTCTTTCCTCACTAGCATTTTGCAAATGTTTCTCGTCCACACCGAAACGAAGCCGGCACATATCGGTATAAACATAGGCCGTGTTTACAGCTGGTATTAAGATGCGTTTTGGTCGATTGGATCGCAAGTAAACGAGGCAGACAAATTCCCGTTTACACCTGGTGTAGATCTTTCGATCTAATGGACGGAATAAGCTCACACAATTTACATATGAACATGACCAGAGACGACTGAGAAACACACGGAGAACATCAGCTTTAGTTTCTGCTCTGACAGCCACAAGATCACAAACTCTGTGAGTGTGTGTTAGAAATCAGGAATGGAGAGAGAACATTGTGCTTGGTACATTTCACATCTCCAAACCTAACTTGGGTCTCCAGCCAACAAAGTTTAAATCCCGTCTGGCTAGAACGCTTCCCATAATGTTCACGCATCAGTAGGCGGAGAGAAGACGGTCTTTTGTGGCTGTTCGAACACATTTGATCACATGAGCGTTTACACTGCGAAAGCAATGCCTTTTCTTCTACCTCTGGAAGTGGTTGAAAGTGGACAAGCTCAAAACATTTTAGACCCCGTTTACACCTGTATTTAGTGTCGTCCACTTGTGATCCGATCGACCAAAACACTTCTTATAGACAAAAACGACCATAGATATCTATCAGTACAATATGCGTCACATGACAAAACATGCATCATTTTAATAAACCTCTGTATTCACAGTCCAAACTTGGGAGGTGTCTTCAAAAAGCTTAGTTTTTGCAGTACAAAAATATAATATATAATATTATATTCATATAATAAAATTATATGATATTAAATTGTCATATAATACACACAAAAAAATATACAGTCAAAGCAAAAATTATTCAGACCAGATATAATTTTTGAAATTGTTTTACTAGTGTGTGCAGGACACTATAGTTCATTTATGTAAGTGAGGAGAGCAAACTGTGACCTATTATATCCAAAAATTCTTCATACAGTGACTATCAGTAACATTTATAAACATTAGGGACCAAAAATGATTGGGACACTTTGAGCTGATCATGTTTTGCTGAAGTGTTTTTTCTTTAATTGCTAATGCACCTTTTTACACCACAGACTGAACAACATGAAGCATTGCTTGGTAATTGTTTGAGCTAAACTGGTATTATCTAATTGTACTAATAGTTAAATTTAACAGCTGACAGATATTCAACATAATTCATGTGTGAGACAGTCTAACAGAAGGATGGACAACTGGATGAGTTCTTCTCATATTTTATTACCATTTTCTAAACCATAGCGAATAAACTGAGATTATGTGAGAAATGTTGAAGGTGTCTGAATAAATGTAGACTGTAGCTGTTTTCAAATATATCCAGATTAGTGTAGATTTGCCTTTGAGAAGCACATCTTTCAATGCTTACCCAGCTGCTGGAGCAGATATCTCCTGGTGTTGAAGATCCGAGCTACGCCCGCGAGCGTCAGAACCCACGTTTCCGCCCACTGCTTCTCTGCCGTGTCGCGCGAGTGGTGAATCAGGATATTTCCACCTCCAGATTCGATCTTCTCCTTGTCGGCCGTGGTGGAGGACTTCCTTACACAGTTCAGCAGATGAAAGAGAACCTGCGGAGCAATGTTACAGAGGTTTCCGTCATTAGCAACAATTACAATGCAATTGGGTTCATTTTAGGGATGCACGGTATATTAGCCACCATTTGCCGATATATGTTAATTTTTAATGTTAATGTTATTTGCCTGATAAGAAAATTTAGCCGATATAATAAAGCTGATAAATAATGGATTATTTCCTTAAGCTGAGACACTTCAGATGCGCACTGTTCAACATGATGGTTTTGAATGGCTTGAAATTGGAATCACTTCAAAAAGGAAAATACGGTTTAATACGGTTAAGTGCAGCGCAAGTCTGTCATATAAGCTACATAAAATTATAATGAGAACATAGTTTGGGACATGGCTTTCAATGGTGAGACTTTTGTTTTTGTAATCAGGCTCTTAAAAATTACATAAACATTTGGGTTTAGATTTAACGGCCAATATATCGGTTATCGGCTTTCAAATACAAAGAATTATTGGTTATCGGTATAGGCAAAAATTTTCATATCGGTCCATCCCTAGTTATTTTGGTCACTGGCCAAGTCTGATCCAGTACCTTCCAAACCAGTCAAATGTGTTTTCAAGTGCCTCTGGAAGCTCAAAACATTTTAGACCTCGTTTAAACCTGTATTTAGTGTCGTCTACTTGTGATCCGATCAACCAAAACACTTCTTATAGACAAAACGCCCATAGATATCTATCAGTACAATATGCGTCACATGACTAAACATGCATCATTTTTAAATACCTCTGTTTTGGATTTAGATCGGCCAATATATCGGTTATCGGCTTTCAAATACAAAGAATTATCGGCAAAATTTTTTATATCGGTGCATCCCTAGTTAATTTTGTCCCTGGCCAAGTCTGATCCAGTACCTTCCAAACCACAATGTTCCAGGTCGGGGGTTGCAGCAGCGTCCCGTGAGCAGCAATGGTGGAGAACATGGTTTGCCCTGCGCTTTTCCTCACAGCCGGCCGTGGGTCTACACACAACTCGCCCAGTTTGGCATACAGGCACAACCACAGGCAGTCAAAGGGCGGTGCCGGGTGGAAGGGTCGGTTCAGAGGTTCTCCTCTATCTTGGGCCTGTTTCAGGAGAACCGCTTCCTCCTTTTCCAGCTCCTCGGTAATGGCTTCTCCCCTTTGGAAGAAGTAATCTGAGATATTCCACTGCAGAAAGTGGAGAAAGAGAAGATTTTTACTCAGTCTACTCATCAATCCAAAGGAACTTGACTTGCAGGCAACACTTTACGATAAGGTTCATTAGTTAATGTATTAACTAACATGAGCTAACAATGAGCAATTCATTTGTTACTGTCATCGCACAAAGTCCAATAGAAGAGAGCGCATCTAAAGAAGAAGTATACAGTCAAGGTGCTCTATGGTCAAGGGTTTTTAGTAGTCCATCAAAGAAAGCTTTAGGATGACCATGGCACTCTTTAGAATTAAAAAGCCTTTATTATCAGATGGCTACATGCAAAAAATCTACATTTGTTACAGTATTTAATAATCTTTGTTAACATTAGTTAATAAAAAATACAGCTGTACATTGTTTATTCATGTTAGTTCACAGTGCATTAACTAATGCTAACAAATACAACCTTTGATTTTCATAATGTATTAGTAAATGTTGAAATTAAAATTAACTAAGATTAATAAATGCTGTAGAAGTATTGTTCACTCTTAGTTCATGTTAACTAATGTTAACTAATAAACCTTATTGTAAAGTGTTACCGATTTTACTAGCAACACTAGCGGTACTCCTCACCAGAAGGCCGATAGAAGTCAGGCTGATGTTCAGCTCCTGGTTCTGGAGCCCAAAGCTGCCGGCTACATCCACCACAATTTGGAGGCACATGCAAGGCATTGTGGGTAGGAAGTCGGTCACCACCAACTGCAGGCACTGAAACGCTGTTCGTATGAGGGATTCACTGTGGAATGAATGATGCGTACAAATGAGACTCTCCAAGATCAACACTTTTAATGTGACTTTTGGATGCTAGCTGTTAACTAGCTAAATCATAAAGGTTCATTGGTCAACTGGCTTCACAAGAGCCTGGTCCCTCTTGTGAAGCTGGTTGACCAGGGAGGTTTTCAGGATTGACCAAGCTATCATAACCCAAACAGAACCAATGAAAATATTGACAAT
The DNA here is from genome assembly GCA_026230005.1 of Gila orcuttii. Lineage (NCBI taxonomy): Eukaryota > Metazoa > Chordata > Actinopteri > Cypriniformes > Leuciscidae > Gila > Gila orcuttii. Next base: position 3,398,791 of record JAPDVR010000025.1, read on the forward strand.
TCTTGCAGAATTTGGGGACATTTACTGTTGTTCGGTACATTTTCATGGGCGATATCTAGTTGCTGACGAACAGAAAGCTGCTTGAAAAACAAAGTGGTGTGACGTCATTTCAAACTAAATTAGACAAAAAAACTTTCTAGGAAAGTTTGCTCTGGCTGGTAAACACCTTTGAACTACCATTAGTCTGTGGCGATTACACAAAAAACTTTGCCATGAGTATATTGGGCCACTATATATTGGGATCTGGGATACACTGTATATTGGGATCTGGTGCACTTCACGTGAACTAAAATGACCAAAAATGTCGCCTTTGTCGCCTTAATTTGCCTTTGTCGCCATTGGCTTTTGGCTTGCTTTGTTGGGGACATTTAATTTTATATTTAACAATACTATTACAACATTATTTTCCTGTTATCTCTGTAAAGCTGCTTTGAAACAATCTGTATTGTAAAAAGCACTATATAAATAAAGGTGACTTGACCAAATTATTTTTTAATTTTAATAAAATGAATGTACTATGTTTTAATTTGATAATGTTTTTATTAAATATTTTGTATTTTTAGGGGATTAACGGTACTACATTATATTTTTATATATATATATATATATAGTAGTTAAGTGAATCCATTTATGCACTTTTTGAGCATAGACCTGTAAATCTTAAAGCACAGACTAAAGTTTGGTCTCTTTTTAAAGACGACACTTAACAAATTATTGCTTAAGTGACACAAGTTTAAAAAAGTGAACTTAAAAAAAGTTATAGAATTTTACATTTATTGTTATGAAAAATGCACAAAAATAAGATTTAAAATTTTTATATGAAATGTATATTTTCCAAAACATGTTTTATTCTAAAATTTTGAGAAAATCAAAGCCATAAATCTAAAAAAGCTCTGTTCCAAATTTAAGCTCGACAAATCAAAAAATGAGCTTTCAGTAAGATTTTGTTTGGGCGCAGTACCAATCGTTTCCATAAGATGAAATTCGTCTCACATTTGTTTCCAACGCACTCATTTTTGACCGTGAACAATACAAGTGGGTAAATATTTCTCAGGACCATTTTATATTTTCGAACCGCCATTTTTTTTGTGTTCACATAGCAAGTGGCAAAACATTTTTCAAGTAAAAATTATATATATATATATATATATATATATATATATATATAAATTTAAAAAAAGAATTTTTCGGTCAAAAAGTGACCGAACGGCACCAGAGGATTAGGATGGTCTTTTCTGCAAGGTCAGTCAGTGTGTCTCACCCCTGGTCATTGCGGATGGCTCCGATGACCCCCAGTACCAGAGGCCATCCCGGTCCGAGACTGTCTCCCTGGTTCTGTAGGATCTGCAGGACACACTCCAGCTGTTTCTGTCGGATATCAGCGTGAAGGACGTTGGAAAGCTCCTTCAACGGGTTCAGAAGCAGCAGCTGCAAACGCTGAGGAGGACAGGGGATCGGTTAGGTGTTGTCCAATCAATAACCAAAATCAAACTCTGAAGTATGGTTGGGAATCGAAAATCGACTCCAATTATGGAATCGAATACTTGAGGTCAGGAATCGGATACTTGTTATTTGAATTTATTTATTTTAAAAGGGACAATGCACAATAATTGCCATGAGCACTCAAGTCCATCATGTAAATGTGCCAGATTTAGCCATACAGGCTATTTTTAATCTGTAATCCCTCAAAGTTATAAAATCTGTAGTTATAAAGTAAAAATTTTGATTCCTCTTATTGATTCCTTTGTGAGCATTTCAATATGACTTTAAACAATTCAAGCGAGAGACGACTCGCTGTTTTCTGTGCTATACACACATTTCAAAACGCGCTCACAGAAAGTATGATTTTAATGTAATTTTAAACCATTTTGCACTGTTTTATGTGCTGCACAGTGCACACACATCCAAACCGCTTGCACTGAAAATGTGATTTTAAACCATTCAAGCACGAGATGCTCTCAGTGCTGCAGGCGTGTGTAACTATATTGGGCAACTCTTAAAGTGACAGTAGCCTAATATTCCTGCTGCAAACAACAAAAAACAAAGAGAAAATTCACTTGTTCTTGACTGAATAACTTCTGTAACTATATTTGTAATGTATATTTCATTTAGAAAATGCAGTGTTATTTTACATTACAGTTTCAGTACCTGCATACATACAAATCTTTAAAAAAGTCAGTTGTATCTATTTGTTCCGATTGCTAATTTTTTATTTGTTCTCTTTTAGTGTTTACTTGTCTTTAATAATGCTTGAAATTTATATTTGTTGGGTGTTTTTCTATGGTATTGTAACCAAAGACAAAAGTTTCTTGTCTAAGTGTTGATTTTTGTTCAAGATATTCAGCTACAATTTTGCATTAAGACTAAACGTGAATGATATCTAAGTTTTTTTGTTTTTTTTTTACCTTATAGGAATCGAAATTAGGAATTGATAAGAATCGGAATTAAAATTCAAACGATACCCAACCCTACTCTGAAGTAGCACTGATTTCAGAAGATCTGACTGAATTATTACCTGGTTTTGGGAAAGCGGTGGCTCGTGTTTGTAGGAGAGTCCAGCTTTGATCAGCGAGGTAATGGCCTCTGCACCCCATTCCCTCATACGAGTGTTAGGATGCTGACACACCTGAAAAGATAATGGCATAACAGGCTTCATCTTCATATGCAATATATCATTTCGTTATTATTTTCTTATGATTTTGTGGTGAAGAATGAGTGCATCAGCTGAGATTCACCCATTAATGAAATACAGACAGACAAAATCAAACATTGCAAATGGAGGGTGACAACATAAAGATGGACAAAATAACACCATTAACACAAGAAAAAAAAGCAAAGCAATAGATATTGGTTATTAAAAAAATTATTGTGCAAAAAAACATTTATTATGCTAAATATTATATTTTATTTTTTTTAAGATCACAAGAGGAGACATTGTTTATTGGATTTGGAGTGTGTAGATCACAGATCGGTGTGTTTTGTGAATGTAAAAGTAAAGCAGATGATTAAATAATCTCAAAATAATGTGGCCAATCTTGAATCACAGTCAGAAAGTCCTTTCACATTATTTGCATTAACATTCCCCAATGCATTAAACTCTAAGGAGCAAAACATCAAGCGTCTATTTAAACTTCTGACTTCTGTTATTTCTACTCTATTACTTTTGACTTTCTGAAGCTGCAAAACACAAAGCTGAAGGTATAAAATGACATTCTGGAAATAATGATCATATAAAATATCCGTTCTGTGATCAGGGTTTCAGTGTGCAGCACAAGACGCTTGTGTTGAAGCCCTGATGCGAGTCATGTGACAGCGAAGATCATTATGAAAACAAAAACATCTGATTAACGCAACAACAAAAACGTGAAATGAAACAAAACGCAGGCTGATTTGAAAACAGAAAACTTAAGACAAACCGATTTAAAAAGAAGAGTCACTAGTCAAAGAGAAGAAAAAGAAAGTTCGGCACTTACCTTCTACAAAACAGACATGTCGCAAAGACAGAAGGGAAAAAGACGGAATAAGACAACATGAGGGCATCGTGCTTTAGCATATACATATATATATAAAAAACTACAGAAGATGTGTGAGTACAGCAGACAAGGACAGCAAGTACAGAGCAGACAGTTATATTATTAACGTGCAGCTAATATATTAGCCAAATATTAAATATGAACTTTTCAGAATAGGGCTCATCTCGTTACAACAGGTATTTACTGTAATTAGTTGTATTGATATTAGTTATATTTGTTTCAGCAATATTATTAGTATTTAGAGACCCTGAAACAATATTATTAGTGATTAGAGCTGAAGTACACAGAAAAGAAATAATGCCAAATTGTGTAAAATATAAATAAAACCAATGGACAAAGACACCTTTAAAACTAAACAGTATAAATAAATAAATTAATAAATATAAATAAAATAAATGTCACCAAATTGTATATACCTAATAAATAAATATAAAATAATAAAAAAGACGGACAACTTCAAAACTTCAAAAAATAAATAAATAATAAAATTATTTAAATTAAGAAATAATATATGCACAATAAATATAGAAAATAAGCAAAACAAACGGACAAAGATGACTTTAAAGCAAAACAGTATTTATAAATAAAGAACTAATATACATAATAAGTCAATTAAATAATTTTAAATAAATTATACATAAAAGCAGATAATAAATAAATAAAAAATATAAATAAGACAAATTGACAGGCAACTTCAAAAATAAACAATATAATAAAAATTAAGCAAAATAAACAGACTTCAAAACAATAAATATGTATAAATTAGGGCTGTCAAAAGATTAATCGCGATTAATCGCATCCAAAATAAAAGTTATTGTTTACATAATATATGTGTGTGCACTGTGTATAATTATTTTGTATATATAAATACACACACATGCATGTATACATTTAAGAATTGTTTTTATTTATATATAAAATATGTATATTATTTATATATAATATAAATTATATGTAAATATATACAGTATATACATGCAAATATTTCTTAAATATATACATGCATGTGTGTGTATTTATATATACAAAATAATTATACACAGTGCACACACATATATTATGTAAACAATAACTTTTATTTTGGATGTGATTAATCGCGATTAATCTTTTGACAGCCCTAGTATAAATATAAATAAATAAGTAAAATAAATTATATACATAATAAATAAAATAACAAACATTAAATAAATAAATAAATATAAAACAAATGGTCGAAGGCAACTTCAAGTCGTAAAAAAATATTATTATTTAAATAATGATGAGGAGGAGCTGCATAGTTTTGATTGGGCCTGGTCTCACCTCCAGTAGATGAGCCGTCAGAGGCCTCCAGAGAATCTCGATCCGGTCCATATTCACCAGTCCGGTCTCTAACAGTTTGGCCACCGCAAACAGAGACGGCTCCTGAGCGAGGACATCAGAGAGATATAACACATGATGACATTAATCTTCGGTTAGCTTCAGCGCCATTACCGTACTGAGACGTATTGTGTATGTGTTGCGCTCTCTCTCTCTCTCTCTCTCTTTGTCCTGCCCTTTCTTTTACAAGATTGGATGAGACCAAAGTGATCTCCAGATGAGATTGGTGCTAATGGGACCAAAGGTGCAATAAAAGCATCTGGAGTGCCTTAAGAGGGAGCTCTGCTCAACCTGTGATTCTAGTGGTGTGCGGATCGAGGCTTCGTATGTGCACTCACACTGTAACACTGAAACAGTTGAAGCAAATGTGCTTCGAAACCTGTCTCTACGGTGACCCCTAGTGGTCAGAACAACAACCCAGGCCAAACATGCATAAAACACCTTTTACAAATCTATTCCAAATTTTTAATAAAAGTTAAATATTTCAAATGCAATTATCTAATCATCTTATAAGATTATCACGTGTCTATATGTTCTTGTATCAAATGTCAGTGTTAGTTTTGTTTGTTCTATGATTGGTTCAGCTAAACAGGCCAATAAGAGACTTTTAACTACCATTATTCATTTTTAATTATACTTATGTCTAGTTAAAACATCTACAAATATATAAAACTGATCAGAGATCAGGAAAAACCGTTGAAATTTCGATGTGTTTCGAAACGTAATAAAGCCTCGTTTACTGAAATCATGTGACTCTGGCAGTTTGATACACGCTCAGAACCATTGATCCGGAACAAAATATTCGTAAAATACACTTCATGAAGCAGTGTTTTGAAATTGCCATCTCTAATGATTTCCAGTTGTTCAATAATTGCACATGTGCTATTGTGTGTTTGCTAGTGTGTTGCTACTGCTAGCTTGCCTGTTGTGTGCCGTGTGAACTTTGATAAGTGGCTGTCAATCTCATTTCCTTTTTGTATATTTTGTAAAGTATTGTAAATATCTTAGTTATTATCTTAGTTATATCTTAGTAAAGTATTGTAAATATCCACACTTGTTAGCTGTAGGGTGTGAGTGCCATTTCTTTTGTAATTACTGTTTTCACCTGTTTTTCATTAGATAGGGAGATAATTTATAGTATTTTTAGTTTATTTTCTTTTGATAGGGAATTAATTAGTCTGTTAGGAGTTTGTTTGTTGCTTTGGCCTTTGCTCATCCTTGAAGTTGTGCTTTCATTTGTGGTTTTATAAATAAAAGTGTATAAAAGGATGTTTGGTTGCCAATTCCAGTTTATGTTGCGGCCTCACCCTAGCCGGGGTCATAACATCTGAAGGACCATCAGGTCCAATAAACGACGCACCTTGTTGTTTCCATAAGCCATTTCCATGGCCTCCATGGATAAAGAGCACAGGGCGTTTATCAGGTGATGCAGAGAGACGTCGTCCAGGTATCTGCAACACACACACCATTTAATTCTACAATTGATATATGGATGAAAACACTACTTATCGAAATAATTGCACTCTTTAAAAAATGTATTTGATATTAGGTATCAGTGACATCATGCACAATATGCATTATTTCTCTTCTGACGTTCTTACTGTGAGCTTTCAAAGAGTCTGGAAAGGATATTTGATATGATGGGTAGATCGGTCATCACCGCCGTGGTCAGAACCTGCCAAAGAAAAGAAATAAACTCAATCATTTCATAGTATTGCATATTATTATTAATATTGTTGGCTCTTGTGGATAAAAGCGTCTGCTAAATGCATGAATGTAAACATTTGGCCTGTGGAAATATGCGGAGTCTCATTACGTTCCCAATATTTTTGGACTTGTTTCAAGTCACCTGAGCATCATCTTCGAATAACAAGGACGAAAAATGCTGCTGACTCAAAAAAAAGTGCTTATGATGTGCAAAAATAATACTGTCACTTATTATGCCCCCTAAAAAAGCTGTTGTCTTGCAACTTGCCTATGGTGCACATAAACTCTGCCATCTCAAAAAGCGCTAGGTTTTGAACAGGGAGCTGAGAGAGGCTGTTTTTACAGGGTTCCCACAAGTTGGTATTCTTCAAATTCAAGGATCTTTCAAGGACTTTCCAGGTCCAATACCCTCAAATTCAAGAACTTAATGCAGAGTGTCTACAGATATAAACGAGTTAAATTTAAGACTTTTTAATGCCACTTTGAATGGAATTTAAAACCAAACCTGTGATGGAAATACACATTATATTACATACGTATTTGTGATATTTAATGTTTAACCTAAGTAATTGAAGTATTTTAATATTAACTGCTTGTTTATTGAACTAAAATCAATGTAACATTTGCAATCGTGAGAATATTCAGCAAAATAGCTCCCGTCATGTTATGTTACTTAACTATATCATATGTTATAAATAAAAAAACTCAACATTTTGAATTTTTACCTCAGTATGTTTCTTCTGTGAGTTTTTTTGTGTGTGCTGTTATGCTCATTTGTTTTGATTTCTCACTATAAAATCTCTCAGAGACAGGCAGAGCGAGTCTCAACAGAAATACATTATCAATCACTGTTTATGTAATAAAATCAGAATCATTCTCGCGATTCGATGCTTCACTGGTTATTTGACGAGAAATTTTAATGGTAATGTGACCAGAAATATTTAAGACCAATCAAATCTTATCATTATTAAGGCCTTTTCTTAGGAAAACTTTAAGACATTTTCAGACTTTTTAAGGACCAGCGGCCACCCTGTTAATGTGGGACACATTTCAAGAGAGAGTAAGGTTACATCGATTCAGCGGTGTGTCTGTGAAACGTTGAGGTACCATTGTAGTAATTTCGTGCACATGTGAACGACATGGCAACGTACAACACAAAATGCACGTAACTAACATAAATCAAGTAAGCTTGCGTGCATGGGCCACGAAGTGTTGGGGAACTAATGTGGGGAACACATTAGCGGACCGGAGGAAATAATATGGAATTTTTTCCAGAAAACTTCTTGCACAAAATATATTCAAGCACTTTCAAGGACCTGTATCTATGCATAAAAAACTTGAATTTTATTTTCAGATTCACAAACGTTCAAGGGTTTCAAGGACCCGCGGGAACCCTGTTTTTACCGTGCTGGGACCCTCCACGGCCCGACCGGGTTTCAGAACTCCTCCAACGCCCGGTTTCAGACCCAGAATCCACACCAGATGCTGACAGGGAAAAACAGATGAAAATGAGTCAATGCCGAATACAATCAGGCATGACATCAGCAAAAGACAAACAAAGAAGAAGGAAAAACTCAACTCCCTCTTTATTTTTCGAATAAAGAAATATTGTACTATTGCATTAATAATGTCCTGTAAAAAAAAAAAAAAAAAAAAAAAAAAAAGGCATTTATTAAAAATATAATTTTTACAGAACAACAAGAAAATTACAATACTAATATTTATTGCCGTCTTAATTTCTTTGTTTTCATACGTTAAGCCAAATACATTATATTTTATCATATTGTATTAAATCGTCAAATTTATTGTACATTACTGTTTATATTATATTTGTAAAATGCTTTGTATTTTACTGATTATATTACATATACATAATAAATCAATATAAAATATAAAAAATAGAGTAAATTATATTTAATAAATTAATACTGTATAAATAAAGAAATAATAAAGAAATTCACATACAGAAATAATACATGCAAAATTAATAAATAAAGAAAATAAGCAAAACAAATGGACAAAGATGACTTAAGCAAAACAGTATTTATAAATAAATTAATATACATTATAAATCAGTTAACAAAATTAAATAATTTTAAATAAATTATACATGATACAGGTATATAATAAATAAATAAATATAACATATAAATAAGACAAATTGACAGACAACTTCAAAACTAAACAGTATGAATAAAGTGAGAATGAAATTTTAATATATTATTTTATATTATATTATATATTCTTATATCAAATTAGATTGCATTAGATTGCCACAAACACTCTCCCTTTATTTTCTAATAAAGAAATACTATATTACTATTGCATTAATAATACTGCACTGTAAAACTGTATGTATTTAATAATAAAAATGTATTTATTAATAATAATAATCTTTTATAAAACAACAATAAAATTATAATACAAATAATTATTGCTGAATTCATTTCTTTACATTTAAATGTTAAAGCACAGAGCTGAAAATTGCATGGAGACCTTAAAGCTTCACTTTTTTTCAGATCTATAAACGATTGGTGTGTGAGCATGAGCCTCAAATGCGTCGATGTGTTTGAAAACGAGTTTTAGTTATTCTTTAAGGCCATTTTGTACTTCGCATGGGTCAACCTTCTCAGGTCAGAAAATACAGAATTCTGTATAAATACAAAAAAAGCATACATTTCCATATCACACAGTTGTCTAGATTGTGATTGGTTAATAACTGGTCAAACTTGTACCTGTAGTGTTGCTAAAACCAGCTGCCATGAGGTTCCCAGATAAGCTCCGTGACAATGAGCCAGATTCAACAGCGTCCGCATGCACTGGATGTTCTTCGCTGTGAGCTGACGGAGACACAGAAGGTTAAAGGAGTTTTAGTTTGCATGGAAAACCATTTAGTTGCACTGTAAGAAACATAAACGTGTGATTTACCACAACGGTGCCCTGCGGCTGAGCGGTGAGCGGCTGACCGACGGCTACAACCTGCTGGTGCGATTCACTCGACGGACTGACCATCTGCACACTCTGGCCCTGGATGGAGTACACTACACACACACACACACTTATATACACAAACACCCTAAAGCTTGCAGCTAGTAGCTCAAACACAAGAGCTAGCAAAGCCAAGGTCATGTGTTCGATTCCCAAGGAAAGCAGAAACTCAAATTGTAATGTAAAAGCTTTTTTTTACTAAAAAAACACAAAAAACTTAATTCAGCCGAAAACTGAAACTAAAAAATGTATTTAATAATCAACACTTAAATAAAAACTAAGCATTTAAATTGCAAGTTTTTATTGATATAATTCTGCTTTTACTCATTAAAAACGCTTAAACAGTGGCTGTGGTAAAAACCTGTTCTCATTACAGA